>PVKY010000385.1:0-51752 GCA_004027775.1 Bradypus variegatus | reverse complement strand
GACTCTATGAATTTGCTTATTCTAATTATTTCATATCAGTGAGATAATACAATATTTGTCCTTTTTTGTCTGGCTTACTTCACTCAGATGATGTCTTCAAGGTTCATCCACATTGTCACATGTATCTCAACTTCATTCCTTTTTACAGTTGAATTAATATTCCATTGTATATACATACACCATATGGTGTTTATCCATTCATCTATTGATGGAAACTTAGGTTGCTTCCAGCTTTTGTAATTGTGAGTAATGCCACTATGAACATTTGTGTGCAAATATCTGTTTGAGTCCCTGATTTCAATTCTTTGGGGTATATACCTAGAAGTGGGATTGCACTGAGTCATATGGTAATTCTATACGTAACTTTCTGAGGAACCACCAAACTGTCTTTCACAATGGCTGCACCATTTTACATTCCCACCAACAATGAACTATTCATTGTGTTCCTTTTTTTCCACATCCTCTCCAATACTTATTTTCTGTTTTTTTTTTTTCAATTGTAGCCATCCTAGATTGCGTGAAGTGGTATCTCACTGTGGTTTTAATTTGCATCAAATCAAATAGCTGATGATGTTAAACATCTTGTCATGTGCTTTTTGGCCGTTTGCATATCTTTTTTGGAGCAATGTCTGTTCAAGTCTTTTGCTTATTTTTAAATTGGGTTGTTTATCTTTTTATTGTTGAATTGTAGGATTTCTTTATATATTCTGGATAGTAAACCTTAATCAGATATGTGGTTTCCAAATATTTTCTCCCATTCTGTAGGTTGTCTTTTTACCTTCATAATGAAGTCCTATGATGCACAAGGGTTTTAAATTTTTATGAATTCCCTTTATCTTTTTTCTTTTATGGTTCATGCTGTTGGTGTAAAGTCTGAGAAACCGTTGCCTAACACAAGGTCCTGAAGATGTTTCCTTATATTTTCTTCTAGGGGTCATATGGTTCTGGTTCTTGTATTTCGGTCTTTGATCCATTTTGAGTTAATATTTTCATAAGGTGTGAGGTAGGAGGCCCTTTCATTCTTCTGCCTATGGATATCAAGTTTTCCCAGCACCAATTATTGAAAAGACTGTTCTTTCTCCATTGAGTGGACTTGGCGCCTTTGTCAAAAATCAGTTGGCCTTGGATGTGAAGATTGATTTCTGAACTCTCAGTTAAATTCCCTTGTTTGTCCTTGTGCCAATACCATGCTGTTTTGATTACTGTAGCTTCGTAGTAAGTTTTAGAACCAGGATGTGTGAGCATTCCAATGTCGTTCTTTTTCAAAATGTTTTGGACTATTCAGGGCCCCTTACCTTTCCATACAGATTTGATGATTGACTTTTCTATTTCTGCAAACAAAGCTGTTGAAACTTTGATTGGAATTGTGTTGAATCGGTAAATCACTTTGGGTAGAATTGACGTCTTTACAATATTTAGTCTTCCAATCCACGAACATGTAATGTCTTCCATTTATTTAGGTCTTCTTTGATTTCTTCTATCAATGTTTTGTAGTTTTCCACATATAAGTTTGCCAGGACATTTTTGGTTGCAAGAAACAGTCTCATTCATGTTTCCTTTGGAGAAAGGAAGTTTATTGGGAAGGTAAACATGTACAGAATCTGAGACATCAGGAAGTGAGGCCGAGCCTGGGATGGTCACTCTTTGATCTCCTTCTGACTCTGTCTCTTCCTTACTGTCTGTCTCTTTGCCCATCTCTCTCTCTATTTCTCTAACAGGCTTGCTTCTCTCCAAGGCTGGTCAGTTCTCTCACCACCACTTACCCAGAATTTCTGCTCCCTCATAACTTCAGCCTGTCCTGGCCACTACCTGTCCCTCCAGATCTCACAGCTAATGTCTTTCAGAGAAAGGAATTTTATCAGCCCCATCAGCCTTCCAAAGCAGCCTATACTAGTCATGGGAGTCAGGGAAGCTTTTAGAAGAGAGAATATCTAAACCGATACTGAAGAATGAGTTGCTCATTCATTCATTCATTCATTCATAAGCCCTTTACTGAGAGTCCACTGTGTGCCGAGCACTGCTTTAGATATAAGGTTATAGAATTGAACAAGGTCCCTGCTCTCACTGACCTTACAGTCTAATGGGGGAGACAGACAGTGGACAAACAAGAGAAGAAAGAAGAAAATACCAGCAGGTGATACCACTGAGAGGAAAATAAAACAGGGAGAATGTGATAAGGGATGTTGACAGGGCTGGGTTAAGGGACGGTCAGGAAAGGCCTTTCAGAGTAGGTAAAGTTTAGAGGTCAATTATGAATAAAGGGAATAAGCCAAGCCTTGGAAGATCTGGAGACAAGGGAGCCAGACTGGCAAATGCAAAGGCCCCGGGGCTGGGACAGCCTGTTTGGGAGCCTGAAACAAGGCCAGTGTGGCCGGAGCATGGTGAGCCAGAGGGGAGGGAAGAGTGGGGGTTGGAGAGACACAGCCCAGCTCATATAGGGCCTTTAGGCCAGGGTAAGAGGTTTTTTTGCTTTTTGTTTTTTACTCTAAAAGTGGTAGAATTGCTCTCAGGAATAGATAGGAATAGAGAGGAAACAGAATGTACAGAACTCAGGAGGGGAGAAAACGTTGGGCAGGTTGATGGGACTGCTGTAGTTCAAGGTGGATGAAGGCAGTGGAGTCACAGTTGGGGGTGACAGGCTGGGGAGGTGGACAGGACCAGGTCACAGGGGCCCTAGACACTAGGTTGACAAACCCTGGGCTTTGTTCCAGGTCTCTGGGGCACCATGAGAGGGTGTGAGCAGGAGGGAGGTGGGATCTCTTCCTCTGGGGCCAGGGGGTAGGGGGACAGACTGGAGGAGAGAGATTGGAGTCTGGGGTGCCCTTTCAAAAAGGGGAGGATGAGGCCCAAACCAGAGCTAGGGCCATGGATATGGAGAGGAGGGGACCGGGCAGAGAGAGCCCCAGGGCGGGGAGGACAGGACTGGGGACTGATAAACTGGAGGAGGGGGGAGGAAGAGGCAGTGGGTGAGGATGGAGGCTAAGGGTCGAGCCCAATGACCAGGGGAAGAGGTAAGGGGCAGTCACAGATTTGCAGGCGATATTGCATAGGAAGCTATCTAGGAGTCCAGACACTCCCCCGGGCTTCTTCCCAGAGAAAGTAACATTTGATCAAGGTCTTAAAGACACATAAGAGTTGGTCAGAATGAGGAGGATGGAATAAAGGGTTCCAGGCAGCAAGACCCGCACCTGTGAAGGCCAGGGGATGGAAATGCTCTGGTGTGTCTGGGGACACCTCACCATTCATTCTCGGTGGAGCACAAAAGGCTTTCCAGGTTGGAAGAGCTCCAGAGGGTGAGGTGATGAGATGGGGCTGCAGAAGCAGGTGGGACCAGGCGAGTCAAGGCCAGGCGGGGGGCTGGGACCTTGCCCTGTAGCCAAGGGGAGGGTGCCGAGCGGTAAAGAGGCGTATCTGTGCTTTCAGAATCTCAGAGGTGTGGGAGGAGAGGTTCCAGCTGGGGGCCAGGCGGTCAGCTGAAAGGGGACATTCTCTCCCCTCAGCCATGGAGGCACCAGGTCCCCACACGGCCCCGTTCCTCCCGGGCAGGTACTTCATGAACATCACCTGGGATAACCGGGATTACTCCTTCAATGAGGAAGGCTTCCTGGTGAACCCCTCCCTGGTGGTGATCTCGCTCACCAGAGACAGGACTTGGGAGGTGGTGAGTCCCAGCCCAGTCCAGACCTCAGGGCATGAGAGAGGGAGAGAGCCCTGGGTGGGGAGGAACTGGGAGCCCCGACTCTTGGTCCTAGGGGAAGATGGGACTGAGAGCCCAGACTGCTGGCTTTGAAGAAGGAAGGGACACCTGGTTCTGGAGAGAGGAGGGAGACAGCCCCTAGACCAACTCCTGGAATTGAAAGAGGAGGGGCTGGGGACCTGGAGTCCATGTTCCCAGGTCTGGGGCAGCAGGGACATGGAAGCCAGGACATCCTGGAAGTCCCTCCAGGAAGCGTGACTCCTCTTCTTCTTGGCCAAGGTGGGCAGCTGGGAGCAGCAGACTCTCCGCCTCAAGTACCCACTATGGTCCCGCTACGGCCGCTTCCTGCAGCCAGTGGACGACACGCAGCACCTCACGGTGGCCACACTTGAGGAGAGGCCATTTGTCATAGTGGAGCCTGCCGACCCCATCAGTGGCACCTGCATCCGGGACTCCGTCCCTTGCCGGAGCCAGCTCAACCGCACCCACAGGTGACAGCTGGGGATCCGGGAGCTCCAGCCGCAAAACCTTCCTCCCTGGGAGCCCAGTAGTCCTGGGCGACCCCAGCCCCGTCCTCTCCCGGGACCCAGGCGTCTGGCCCTCCAGCCGTGTGCTCTTGGAGAAACCACTAACTTCTTCGAGACTCAGTTTCCCCAGAAAGCGCGCACCGTAGTTTAAAGGGCTGCCTGCCCTCCCAATCCCTCACCCCACGGGAGAGTCTAAGGGGGGGGGTTCCCCAGCGTTCGCAAGCCCGGTTGCTCCCTGCAGCCCTCCGCCGGACGCCCCCCGCCCGGAAAAGCGGTGCTGCAAGGGCTTCTGCATCGACATTCTGAAGCGGCTGGCGCAGACCATCGGCTTCAGCTACGACCTCTACCTGGTCACCAACGGCAAGCACGGGAAGAAGATCGACGGCGTCTGGAACGGCATGATCGGGGAGGTGGGCGGGCGGGGCCTGGAGGAGAGCCTACGGCGGGGGGGCGGGGGTGGAGCCAGGAGGGAGCTTCCAGCTTGGAAAGGGCGGGGTCTGAAGTCATGCGAGAGGGACTCCTGGGTCAGAGGAGGCAGTGTCAGAGGGAGGGAGCCCTGGAGGGCAACTGGGTCGGAGGAAGCAGAGCTCAGAGGAAGGAACTTTAGGGCTGGAGGAAGCGGGGCTAGAAGGGGGATCTCCTAGGAGGAGGCTGCGGGGCCTGGAGGGGGGAACCCGAAGCCTTAAGGGATGGTGATGGGGGCAGAGGCTGCCTCTTCCCGCCCGTTCCTTGTCTCTCACCCCCACCTCCCCTGCCCCACGCTGCGTCCCCCTCCTCATCCCTCTCGCTCTCGCCCCTCCTGGGCCGGTCCCTGCCCTCCATCCACCTTTGCCGCCGCCCGGCTGCAGCCCCTCACCTGGCGCCTCGCCCCCACCCCAGGTGTTCTACCAGCGCGCCGACATGGCCATCGGCTCCCTCACCATCAACGAGGAGCGCTCCGAGATCGTGGACTTCTCCGTGCCCTTCGTGGAGACGGGCATCAGCGTCATGGTGGCGCGCAGCAATGGCACCGTGTCCCCCTCGGCCTTCCTCGGTGAGCCGGGGCCCCGGAACCCGGAGCCAGGCCTATGGCAGTGCGGGATCAGCGGTCCCCAAACGCGTGGGCCCTGCGGTCCGAAAACCTGGGTCCTACCCCGGTAACACCTGTACCGGCTGCATGACCTGGTGAAGTGACATCACTTCTGGGCCTCAGTTTCCTAATCTGTGAAAGGAGAGAAGCAGTTTTACCATGAAGCTAATGAACACTGAGCTTCTGGAGCTTTCTCTGCGTGGCTCCTTCCAATACCCTGTATTGGTTTTGTATTTATATTTTTGTATTACTTTTTCTTTAAGAGGGCCCCCCAAGTTCTATAAGCTTCAGGCCCCACCAAACCTGAGTCTTCCCCTGCCTGTAGGGATGAGAGGAGGAAAAGAGATAAGCACCATGCTCAAGGAGGCAGATGCAAATCCCTGCCCCTCAGAAGCTCCTGCCTGCTGGGGGAGACAATAAACCCTTGAAGGGACACACAGAGACTACATTTCACGGAAAAAATAAACCATGATGAAACATGAAGAGAAACATGGAGGGGACGCTGTGGGTGGCCAGGCAGCCTCCTTTGAGGAGGTGCCCCGGCCCTGGGAAGATCTGGGTTGAAAAGCATCCTGAGCAGTGAGAACAGCAGGGGGCCCCAAGGAGGGAATATATGGGCCAGTGTTTGGGAAGCAGCTGGGGGCCAGGGTGGCTGGGGTGGAGTGAGTGAAGGGGACAGGGGCTTGAGGTGAGGGACTGAGAATGAGTGAGGCAGGGAGGAAAGGGAGAAGGGGAGCAGATCATGCAGGGCCTTACAGTAGTTTGGGTTTTATGCTTATTGCAGTGACAAGGGTTTTAACCACAGGTGACCTGGAGGGAATGTGAGCAGATCTAGGCTTTTAACATATCTTGCTGGCAGCTCTGCAGAAGCAGGAGGCCGACAAAGCTACTGCAGGTGTCCGTGCCAGAGAGAGGTTGGGGTGTGGGATAGGAAGGTGGGGGCGAGACAAGTGGGCAGACTCGGGTTCTGGTTAGGAAGCTCATGCATTGGATGGGCTGGTGGGTTCGATGTGGATCTGGAGGAGAGGGGAGTCAAGGCTGACCCCCAAAGCTTGAGCCTTCAGGTAGAGTTCCCATTTATTGAGCCGAAGAAGGCAGGAGAAGCGTGCTTTGGGCCAAGGGTAGCAGTTCTCAGAGATTCCCACTTGCTCTCTGAAGTCTGAGCAGAGCTCCCAGGAGAGGGGGGGGGGCGGGAGAAGGGTCTTCCCTTCCTTTGGTTTTTTCTGTTTATTTCCCCCAGCAGGGTCTCCAGTGGCCTCTTTGCATGGAGGTCCCTGCAGGGCACACTCAGAAGCACAACATGGGGCCCTTGCCCTCAAGCAGTGCCCAGCAGGGGAGTGACAAGGTCATCTTTATGTCCTATCAAGTTGTTCAGCAGAGGCAACAGGCATGTCAGCAGCTGCCACAGTGACAGTCCAGGGCAGTGACCCTGCTGTGATGGGGGCAGCCCTGGCAGCTCGCCCAGGGAGGTCAAATCACCCGGTTCTTCTCTCAAGGAAGTGGTGGTTTGGATTTGCTTGCCAGTGAACCACTGGCGGCGATGCACAGCTAGCTGATGTGAAGAGGGTGTGGGAATTGGAGCTTGGTTGATGGACCGTCAGGGTGGTGCCTGCCTGTGGCAGGGGGAGCTGCAGGGCCAATGCAGGGAGGGTGCGGAGGGGAGTTCTGGCTTCTTGAGGAAGCAGGGCTGAGGGGCTGGGACCCTCCCATGGTGGCACCAAGAGGGTGGGGCAGGGAGCTGTGAGCAGGGGAAGGGTAGAGTGAGCTCTGGGTGGGTGCAGGGGAAGGGCTGAAGGGAGGGACTGGAGGCTGTGGGGCCGGGAGATGGTCTTGGGGAAGAGGAGGAGGCCAGGGCTGCAAGAATGGAGAGGAAAGACCAGGGTGGAATCAGAGGGCTGGAGGATGGGGCCTGCAGGCTGTGGCCAGGAAGGACAGAGGGAAGGGGTGTGGCCAGCACCAGGGGGACCCAAGAGGAGGCCCGGAGCATTGGGGAGGGGAAGGCTGAGACTCAGGTCTGGGGCTCAGAAAACAGGAGATGTTTGGATTTGGATTTGGTGGTTGAAAGTGCAGAAGGGGTCCTTAAGAGCCTGGTCTCCCAGGGGTCTGGGTGGGCACCGGGGCTGTCCCTGAGATGGATCAGATCCAGGCCACGTCCACAGGTCGGCCTGGGTGTCTGCACCCACATGCCTCGGGATGAGCAGGTCTGTGACCCTCCAGCCCTCGCCTGGCTGAGCCATGACCACATGCCCCTTGTCCCCAGAGCCCTACAGCCCTGCCGTGTGGGTGATGATGTTCGTCATGTGCCTCACCGTGGTCGCCGTCACTGTTTTCATCTTCGAGTACCTCAGTCCCGTCGGCTACAACCGCAGCCTGGCCACGGGCAAGCGTGAGTGCCCTTCCCCTATGGCCCTGCCTCAAAGCTCCCTGGCCGCACAAAGAACTTCATTTCCCAGCAGCCCCTGGGGCAGAGCCCTGGCCCCTCGAGGGACCAGAGGCCTCAGGGGCCTCTGGGAATTGTAGTTTTCTGCTCCTTCCTCAAGCAGCAGGATCTGGGGTTCATGTCCCTCTCCTGGCTCCCTGCAGGCCCTGGTGGCTCAACCTTCACCATCGGGAAGTCCATCTGGCTGCTCTGGGCCCTGGTGTTCAATAACTCGGTACCTGTGGAGAACCCCAGGGGGACCACCAGCAAGATCATGGTGCTGGTCTGGGCCTTCTTCGCCGTCATCTTCCTTGCCAGCTACACCGCCAACCTGGCCGCCTTCATGATCCAGGAGGAGTACGTGGACACCGTGTCTGGGCTCAGCGACCGCAAGGTATTGGGGCGTGTGTGGGGAGAGGAGGCCTGGGCAGAGATCACAGAGCTTGGCACATGGGAGGGCGGAGGAGCATCCAATGGGGGTGGGTGGTCTCTTCCCAAATTAGTTCCAGAAGGAGAGGATGGAATGTTCCAAAGGAGGGAGGGTATGTTTCAAAATGAACCAGTTAAATATCACCAGGGTGTCACCAAACTTTTTAGAGGCAGAGGTCTGGAATGGGAGGATCTAACCCAGTATTTCTCTCAAACTGTGATGAAGGGCTGGCTTTTAAAATTTCTAATCCATTGGTTTAATAAGTTCATAAACATCAGCATCAACTGCACAGACTATGATAACTCAATTCAGTTCAATTCTGACTCTAACTGCCCGGAGTGGGGCCAGACCCCACAGGTTCAGGGCCCTCAGCTATATGACTGCTCTGCAGGGACCAGCTGCAAGCTCAGGGGCCGGGTCTGGCACTTCCGACCCCCTGGCCACGAATTCGGAGTTCCCACCACCCGCTCGGGTTCGCTGGGACAACTCCCAGAACCCCCTGGAAGCACTATACCGAGAAGCCTGATTTTATTGAGAGGATACAAATCAGAAGTCAGAGAAAGAGGTTTCAACTGGAGAAGCTCACTGGAGCGTCCAGCGTCCCCAGGTTATCTGGGGGGTCTCATTAAGTAGGTGTGATGGGTGGGGTCTGTGCCTACGTGGTTGACGCAATCTCCAGCCCCCCTTCCCCTTTCCAGAGGGCAGGCTGACAAGACACCGCTCAGAGCCCCAACCCTCTAATCTCAGAGTTGGTCTTTCCGGCCAGTTGCCCCCAGTCTCCTAGCACATGAACCGCCTGGGGCCTGGAACCACTGTGAATAACAAAACAAACCAAAACACTCCTTATTCTGTGGGAAAGCCCAGGGCTGTTAAGGTTACCTCCTTAGGAATTGGGGGCAAAGACAGCCAGGTTTTTTATTATGCGACACTTGGAGACCAGTCCTTTTGCAAGATGCAATAGAAATGAATTACTTGAAAAATGAAATTTTAAACCAATAAATACAAAATTCAAGCCCAGATTTTGATTTACTGGAGTCCACAGACAGAAAATCCTGCCAGCAGCCTGCTCCCTCTGGTTCAGTACTCACTTTAGCAGGGACCCGTTATTTCAGGCTCTGGCCGTCTGCAGAGTGCACTTTGAGACTAAAGTGGTTAACGGGACATCATGACTTATTAGCAGGTTAAGAGATCAAATCAGTGGATGCAACAAGCATTTTATTTGTAATGCTATGGAAGAGAATAGACTAGAAAATATGTTGACCTCATCTTTTGTAATAAGGATGAATATGGCTATATGAAACTGATTTTAGTCATAAACACAACCGGCCTGGCTACCTTTGTTGGTGAAATGGTGAAACGTTTGTGAACTAATGGACAAATGGTGCCTGCCTCTGGTCCCCAACCATGCCAGCTCTCCCCAGGGCAGGGGTGGGGGGGCCTCGCATGGTGCAGCACCTTAAGGGTTAATGCCTGACCCGTCAGAGGCCTTCAGGACCCTTCTCCAGTTCAGTAGCCATTGTCCTTTCTGATTGAACCATCATCAGGCCATTTTGGGGTTTAAAATATTTCAACATTACTCCTGACTATATCCATGTATCTGGGGGGTGGGGCAGGATGCTGGGTCCTGAGTACAGAAGTGTCTCTTGTGGGTCATAGTCAAACAAACTCGAGAAACACTTCCAGGCTAGGGTGACTACCAGCTGATGGGTGGCCCCCAGATCAGGGCATCTGGATCAAGATGCCCCCTGGGCCAAAACTCCCCTCCCCGTTTTGCCCCAGTTCCAGCGGCCCCAGGAGCAGTATCCGCCCCTGAAGTTTGGGACGGTGCCCAACGGGTCCACGGAGAAGAACATCCGCAGCAACTACCCTGACATGCACAGCTACATGGTGCGCTACAACCAGCCCCGCGTGGAGGAAGCGCTCACACAGCTCAAGGCAGGGTCAGCGCAGGCTGGGGCTGGGCACGGGGGTCCACGGCGGGGACAGGTCAGCCCGGGAGGTGCGGGCCCTGAGGATGCTCAGAGATGGGGAGGGCTCAGTGCACTGCCCTCTGCCTCAGGTCAGGCGGGGGTGGATGAGGCTGGAGGTCGGAGACCACTGGGGGTGGGAGAGGACTTGTCCCTCCCTGGAATAGGGTCCCTGTGATGTTTTAAAGGATCTACTAGTTACAGATTCTAGGGCTAGACTGCCATGATTCAAATCCTGGCTCTGCCCCTTCTTGACTGTGTGACCTTGGGCAAGTTACTCAATCTCTCTGAGCCTCCGTTTCCTCTTCTGAAAAGGGGTGATCACAAGAGGACCCACCTCATAGAGTTGTTGTGAGGATTAATTTAAGTAACCCATGCAAAACACAACAGTGCCTGGCAGGCTGTAGGTTTTTGCTGCTGTCGTCATTATCAGCAGATGCACTAGAATGAATACTTGGATTCTGGGTTTTTCACACCAGTTCCCAAATCACTGGGATAAAGTTAAGTTCAGGCCCCAAAGCATGGGCCAGAATTACAACAATGCTAGGTGCTTCCACTCTCCCTGCCTCTCCTGTATTCAGTCATTCAAGGTGCATTTATTTTCTTAGCCCCTACTCTATGCCAGGAGCAAACAGACAATTCCTGCCCTCAGGAAGCTTCGAGTCTAGAAGGGGGAAAGAAATAATAGACACGTAAACCGAAAAATCAATAAGGTCCTTTCAGCAAGCCCTAATGGGCCAGGGTGACTGAGGAGGGGTGTTTTCAGCAGGTAGTAAGGGTGGGCCTCTAGGAGGAGGTGAGGGAGGAGGCTGGTGGACTTCTGGAGGCAGAGCCTTGCAGAGAGAGAGAATTTCAAGCAGGGAAAGGGGGGTGATCTGATTTCTGTTTTTAAAGGCCCCTCCTGGCTGCTGTATGGAGAATGGAGGGAGGGGGCGTAAGTGGGACCAGTTTGGAGGTCATTGCATTGTCCAGTTCACCTCCTCCAAGGCCCAGCCTCTGCTCACTCCTCACGTAACCAGTCCTAACCAGATTTTTTTTTAATCCCTCTCTTTTGACTAGGATTGTTGGGATACAGGGAAAGAACCCACTCCATCTGGTCTAAGTAAAGTAGATGGTTTAGCATAAGGATACAGGGGAGACCCTCAGAACCTGTTGCAAAAGTAAAGCTAGGCTTCGTGGAAAGCAAAGTCACTCATTCATTCATTTAAAAATTTTTAAAGAGCACCTACTGTGTGCTAGGCACAGTTCTTGGCACTGGATAACAGTAATCAACAAAATAGGTGAGCTGGATGAGTTAGGAGTGCCTAAACAGACAGAGGTATGTCTCTCACAGTAAGTCCAGAGCTGGCGTGATACCCAAGGATACGGTCAGGGATCCAAAACGGTTTCCACGTTTTTGTTCCATCCAACCTTGGACTCTAGACCTTCCTGGTCATTTTGGTTACCTCATGGCCGCAAGCTGGCTGCTGCCCCTCCACAGAGCAAGCATATCTTAGTTCCAGGCAAGGGTCAAAGAATGCAGGGCTGTCTCCTGGTGAGGCTTTGCTTTTCTATAGGGGAACCGGGGCTTTTGCAGGGACTTCCAGCTGCATTTCAGAATGCATCAGATTCTGCAAGGGAAGCTGGACAATGGAGTATGTTAGCTTTCCAGCCTCTGTTTAAAAAAGGGCAAAGGAGGAGATTGTAAATGGCCTGTGGTAGTCAAAGTGTCATGTCTGCCAGAGAACTGCCCTCATGAAGTTTGGATTTTACCACCTAGCAGGTTCTCGCTCCCTTCCTTTCCCTTCTCTCTTTCTCTGGGGGTCACGTGATCGCTTGTCTTGCATCTTTTTCTGTGTCCTCTCTGTGCTTCCCCTACTTGTCCCTCATTTCTGATACTGAGAACTTCGGCACTTCCTTGTCAGTCCCCTCTTCATCTCGCCTCTGGGAACTGCTGCTCTTTCTGCCCCACTTCACGCCCTTTGTGGAACTTCCTCTTTCTGCTCTATCCCCTCTTGAATCACCATGAACACGAAGTTACCATAACAAGCCTATCCTTTTGTAACCGAGGCTTAAGGGACGCTCTCCCCTAACACTGGTGCTCCCGTACAGATGCCTGAGTATTTAAAATCTGTGAATAAGCCAGCAGCCCATTCATTGTGTTTGGTCCTCCTACCTTGACAAATACACCTTTATAACAATCTATCAGGCTAGGTTCAAATTTGAGTTATCGGACTCCTCAGAATTCCACGTGAGAACCTGACCCCTTCTCTTCTCACTGCCAACTCCACTTTGCCTCTTGGGAGGGACTCACTGTGGGCAGCTCAGTCCTCACACATCCACATCTGCCACAAACAGCCTTACCTTAGCCACACCTCAGGCAGGTGGCCTGGGAGGACAGACCAGGGGAAGCGCTGCCAGGCCCTCGGTGTAAGCTTGCGGCCACTGGGCAGGGCTCTCAGGTTCTGTATGACTTTCCTGTGGCTGCTGTAACAAATACAACTGCAGTGGCTTAAAGGAACACAAATTTATTCTCTAATAGTCCTAGAGGTCAGAAGTCTAAAATGGGCTGCACTGCTTTTGGAGGCTCTTTGCCTTCTCCAGCTTCTGGAGGCTGCCCACATCCTGTGACTCCTGACCCTGAGCCATCTGGCCCCTGCTCCTGTCGTCACACCTTCTCTGACTCTGCCCCTCCTGCCTCCCTCTTCTAAGGAGCCCTGTGATTACATTGGGCCCCACTGGATAGTCAGTCTCCTCTCCCTGCCTCAGGATCCTTAACTCCATCTCAACTGCGGGGTCCCTTTTGCCATGTCACGGAACATACAGATTCCGGGTGGTGGGCATCCCCTGTTGGTCCTAGGGACTCCTCTTTCTGTGGGGAGGGGCACGGCTGGAGGAGGGCCCCCAAAAGTCACAGGGTCCAGAGCAACACCCACTCGCCGGGAGCTAAGGTGGGTAATGAGTTTGGAGAATCAGAGTTTTTAGGGCACAGCACAGAACAGAAAAAAACATAAATCTTGAATCTGCACATTCATCCATCCGCTAGTTCTTTCAACAAGTATTTATCAAGGGCCTCTGATGTGTCAGGAGGGCTTCCAGATGCCCAAGTGCTCCTTTCCTTGAAACTTCTATGCTAGTGGGGGACGGTGGGAAACCTGCAAATATAAAGGCATATCCCTTCAAGTGGCTCAGCTGTTCCCACAGGCAAGTTTCTCTCTGGCCATCTTCCTCCCAAACTGTACTCACCTCCGTGTGGCTCCCCATTGGCTTCCTCTCTCTCTGGGGACCGAGTGTCCATATCTTACCCTATACCTCTGGGGTTATGGGGTTCCCGGTGGTTCAGGAGTTTGGATGCTGGATTCTGGCGTCTCGGATGCTCCGGTGTTTATAACGCAGTCCTGGGGCGCTCACCAGCACTGGTTTTAGAATCAGAGAGCCCTGGGTTTGAAAGGAGCTACATCTCCTACTTGCTCTGGGCCCTGGGCCAAGCCCATTTGGCTCCTGAGCCTCGATTTTCACCTCTGTGATATGGGGTTCGCAGCCCCACACGAGGATACAGTGGCTCTGGGAAACTGCGCGGCAGCAGCCAAGGCTCGCCTTTCTTCTCTGCCTCTTTCACTGGGGCCAGCGGCCCTCATCCGGGTCTCTGCACAGTGGGTCAGTGCTCGGCTTCAGCAGCACCCGCCACCTCCGCGCAGCCTTCCGGGGACAGCGTGCGCCCTGCGGGCGAGATTGACCTGGAGCAGCCGATTGGTCCAATTGCCGTCAGCTGCCCACGCCTGGGCTAATCAGCAGCGGCTGGGGCAGGGCAGGGCCACGTGGTGCTCAGAGCTGTCCCTTTCCCCCTTGGGGCCCAGTTCCTAGGGAAAAACAGGCAGGACCTTGCTGGGAGTAAGGACTCGGGGTCCTTTCTAGGACACCCTTACCCCATCCGGCCCCCTACTCAGGGCTCCCCGTCCCGGGAACACCCGCTTTTCTCTGTGCCGGGCATCCTCACCCTCCACTTTCACCTGCCTTTTCAAGGAACTCTCCCCTTCCCAAATTCTTTCTTCCCCTCCCTTTAAACTTTTTATTTACGTAACACTTGCTTATGGGTAAAATAATAATGTAGTGCATAAGGCAACAAGTGGAGACCCTCTCATCCTCTTCCCCCTCCTTATTCAGTTAATGGTTTGAGGCATTTCCTTCCAGCATTTTCCTTCCAGCCTTTTTTCTAGAGCAGAGCTGATCAAAGAAACACAACGGGAGCCTCATCTATGTAATTACATTTTTTCTAGTGGCCACATTGAAAGAAACAGGTGGAACCAATTACACTAATATGTTTGATAGCCCGGTATCTCCAAGCTATCATTTCAATCTGCAGTCAATATGACACATTAATGAAATGTTTTACCTTTTAATTTTTTGGTACTGTCTTGAGGATCCGGCCTGTAGGTTACAGTCAGCACAGCTCTATTTGGACTAACTATATTTCAAACTTGCAATTGCCACAGGTGGCTGGTGGCTGTCATATTTCACAGGGCAGAGCTAGAACTCGGGTGTATTATTGTATGTCATTTTGTTTTCTCCATCCTCTCCTGGCCTTCTGTCTTCTTTCTCCTACTTTTTTTCCTCCTCTTCCTTTCTCCTCCTCTTTTTCTTCCATGTACTTCTCCTCCTCACTTTTCCACTTCCCCTTCCTTCCCTTGCCTACATTCCCAGATGACATCCAGGTTCTCCCTGCCCCTTAGGATCTAGTTAACATTCGCTGCCACCCCATTCCTCTCCCCATTCAAAGTCCAAAGCCCTTCCCAAGAATTCTGCAAATTCCTGGGCTGAGTACCTTCCCACAGTTACCCGGCTTCAAACTCCTAAATTTGCCAGATTTAATTCCCTTGCTTGCCACTCCATCTCGCTGGCCGGGGTGCGTCTTCCGATCCCCAAAGCCTGTTAACCACAGCAACGAGGCCCAGGCGCACTCAGGCCTAGGCATATGGACGTCGCTGAAGACTGAGGACCTGAAGGTGCCATCAGGAACTCAATGCGGGCCACCGTGTCATTCTAGCAGCCACATTAAATCCATCAAACAATACGGGTGACACTAATTTTAAGAATATATTGTACTTAACCCAATATATCCAAACTAGCATTCCAACCTGTAATCAAATTAAAAACAATTGAGACCTGTTGCGTGTTTCGGCCACCCTCTGAAATCCGGTGTGAGTCTCCAGGACGTCTCTACTCAGCTCCCCAAGTCCAGGGCTCCGGGAACTGCGCTCGCCGGGTGGGACAGCAGCAGCCACCTTGCACAGCACCGGACGGCGTCACCAAATGCAGAAGGTTGCATCTTGACCGTCAGGAACACAGAACACAAAAGGGCTCTAGCTGCCCTCCAGCCCCCCTGGGGCTTTTTAACTTCCTTACTCATTCTTAGAATTTCCTCCCCAGCTCTCCAGCCTTTCTCCTCCCGTTTTTGCTTCCTCCTCAGCCCCTCGCTCCAGGAAGCCCCCTGGCAATTTCAGTTCCCTTCACTCTTACTCAAAACAGGGATGCTCTGCCAGGCCCTGCCCTCCACCCCTACTTTACTAGCACCAAGCCCCTTCTGGGAAGGCAGGGAAGGCTGCATGTGGGGGGCTGGCCTTTCTCTCTTCCCACTACAGGGATTCCTTGCAGTCCAGGCTACCCAGTCATGCATTCGGAGAGCCGGAATTCAGATACTTGGGGGACCCCATTTTCCAAGTCCATTTGGATCCTGAGTTTTGGATAGCAAGCCAGGAGAGGGTGACTAGCAAGAGATACCAGCCCAATCTCAAAAAATGAATCCAAACCTACCCAGTCCCTAAATTCTGAGAGCAAGGGATACTATCAAACATAAAGTCTCCCGTTTTAACCACTTTTAAGCATTCAATTCAGTGGCATTAATTACTTTTACAATGTTGTGCTACCATCACCACCTTCCAGTTATTAAAACTTTCTCACCATCTGAAACAGAAATTCTTTACTCATTAAGCATTAATTCCCCATTCCCCTTTCCCCAGCCCCTAGCAACCTCTATTCTACTTTTTGTCTCTATGAATCTGCCTATTCTAGATACTTCATGTAAGTGGAATCATACACTATGTGGCTTTTTGTGTCTGGCTCATTTCACTTAGCATCGTGTTTTCAAGGTTCATCCACACTGTAGCAGGTATCAGAACCTCATTCCTATTTATGGCTGAATAATATTCCATTGTAGGGACAGACCACATTTTGTTCATCCATTTGCCAGATGATGCACATTTGGGATGCTTCCACCTATTGGCTATTATGAATAGTGCCACTAGACATATTACCCTGTGCCCTTTTTATACATTTTTCACTTTTTAAAAATTGAGGTACACAGTAAAGTCCACAAATCTTAAGTGTGCAGTTCAGTGATTGTTTATACATGAATACACACCCATGTGAGCACACCCAGAAGAAAGTATAGAAAACCCCCAGCTTCCCTCCAGGCACCATAGATTATCACTGTATATTAATTTTGCCTGGTTTTGAGCATGATTCAAATGAATCAAACTGTGTGCATTCTTTTGTGTCTGGCTTCTTTTCATCCAGGTCATCCAGGTTGTTCATTCTTTTTCATTACCATGGTGAATGACATTGTATGAATATATCATAATTCTTCTGTTCTGTTGATGGTATTTGCATTGTTTCCAGTGTTTGGCCATTATGCATGAAATTACCCTGAGAATCTTGTTCAGGTCTTTGGTGGACACACATTTTCATTTTTCTTGGGTATATTCCCAGAGGTGGAACTACTGGGTCATAGTGAAGGTGTCTGCTTAACTTTAATAGCCACTGCCAAGACATTTTCTAAAGTGGTTGTACCAATTTACACTCTCCAGCAATGCAGGAGAGTTCTAGTTGTTCTACCTCCATGCCAAGAGTTGGTGCAGTTCCTGCATCTCTTAAATTTCCTATAGTGTTTATTATAGATCAAGTTCGATTCTACTTGCTTTAGAGATCTTAGCTCATTTAAGTTCATAACAATGTTACACGGCATTTTCATTTCTTAGGCTGCTCAAGAAAATATCATGAGATGGGTTAGCTCAAAGAGTGGGAATTTATTAGCTTATGGTTTTGAGGCCAAAAGGAAGCCCAAGTCAAGGCGTCAACGCGATGCTTTCTCTCCAAAGACTGTGGCGTTCTGGCTGGTCTGTCATATGTCAAGGCACATGGTGGCAGCTCCCGGTCTCTCCCTTCTCTCCAGGCTCCCTCAGTGTCCAGGCTCCTGCTTCCTGTGGCTTTTCTTCTGAGTTTCATTTTGTTTATACAGGACTCTAGTAATAGGATTAAGACCCATCCTAATTGAGGTGGACCATTCCTTAACTGAAGTAGCCTCATCAGAAAGTGCTAATTACAGTGGGCTCACACCCATGAGAATGAACTAGATTTATGAATATATTTTTGGGGGGTACATACAGCTTCAAACCACTACAGGTGGATATTATTATTATTATTCCCAGGCAAGGGCCCCCTCAGCTTGTAACTGGCAGAGCTGGGATTTGAACCCTGACAGTGTGATTCTGGAGCTCAGGCTTGCAACCACCCACCCCAGTAGCTTCATGGATCACAAAGGATATCCTTGTTTTTTGTTCTCACCTCTTGTTCTGATTTCCTGCTTTTGCTGATTTCTTTTCCTCCCAATATCCCATTTTATATTTTTTCCCCTAATTTTTAGTTCTACTTTTATCAGAGTTATACAGCCACGTGGTTTGGAGAGTCAAATACAAGTTTTGTTTTGTTTTCTTTTAATGAAAGCCAACAGTCCCCATCTGCCCACCTTCTATTTCTCCTATCACAGAGGAATCTATAGTCACCTCTTGTATTGTATCCTTTTGCTATTTATCTTTCTGTCTCTAAACACCACGTTTGTGTGGCAACTTCTTGCTTTTTCAATTTTACCCATTTCCAATTCACTTCTCAGTATGGAAGACACGTACTCATACTCTTTAAGCCACTCCAGCCACCCACGTTGGAATTCTGGTTAGTTGAATATTCAGTGTTTACATTATGACTATGTAAACGCTCTTGCAGCTGCCAAGAGTAGCAATCTGTGATTACTTTCTTCTCCTACACAATTCTTTGTTTTTCCTGGAGTTCATAATTGTCTTTTTTTTTTTTTAATCAATTACTTAGTTTTCTTTGTGCCTAATTCTAACCCAGATTTTCTGCTAATTGCCTCAGCCTCCTTAAGAGAGATGCTCAGAAGCATTGGCTACTTTATTAATTTCACTGTACTGAAGAAATTTCTCCCACGGCCTCCTGGCCCACCCCAGTTTGAAGTATAGCGGCCACTTGGGATTACACTTTACCTTCATCCCTTCATCTTGCTCTTTTCGGACTTTTCTCTTGTTCTTGTGAGCTTCCTGACAAAAGGTGCATAGGAGGTAAACTTTTGGAGACATTGCAAATCTGAAAAATCTTTATTCTGCCCTCAACTTGATGGGCAGGCTGGCTGGGTATAGGAAACTGGGTTAGAGATCATGTTCTTCCAAAATTGTGAAGGCATCCCTCCATCATCTTCTGGTTTCCAGTGTTACTGTTAAGAAATCCAAAGCCATTCTGACTCCTAAGCCTTTGTGTATGACCTAGTTTTTCTTTTCCCTGTCCTCAGTTTGCTAACATTTATCAGCAGTGTGCCTTGATCTATTTCCATCTCTGTGCTGGGCACTTGGTGGGCCTTTCAATCATATCCTCCTGTCTTCCTTGGGGGAAATCTTGAATTCTTTCATTTATGATCACCCTCCCTCCTTTATTTTTCCGTTGTTTGTCTGGAATTCATATTAATTTGATCCTGGGCTCTCTGTTCTGTTTCTTTCTTTTATTTTCTTATTTTTCATCTCTTATCTTTTTGCTCTGCTTTCTGAGATTTCCTCAGTTTTATCTTCTACTCCTTTACTAAATTTTTCATTTCTGCTAGTGTATGGTTTTTTTTTGTTTGTTTGTTTGTTTGTTTTTATCATTGAGACTCAGGCACATTTATCCTCTCGTTTGCAGTAACGAGCTTCATAAGCACCAAGTACCATGATAGAAGGGGCTTGGCACATCAAATTGCCAGGCCTCGATGTTTGTGAGAACATTAGCAACAATCCAGGTAAGGAAGTCCAACACTTCCGCATTTCCCCCCAGCTCCTCAGGGGGGCTCTTCTGCTAGCATACTTTTAATTTCTAAGAACCCTCTCTCAGAATGTTCCTGTTTTATTGAATCCTATTCATGCTTCATAGTTGCACTATCTTGTCCTAGCCCTCTTATATTACTGATCGTTGCTTTTACGTTGTTGTTTTTATTCTCTCCCTTGCCTAATCTGTCTTCTCCCAGTCCTTTCCTTCCCCCTTATTTTTTAGTTTTGTTTCTTTCTCCGTACAGCCTTTATCTGATGCCTAGCAATCCTTAGTAGTGTGTTTATATTTAGGAGTGGGGGTCTAAAACTCTTAAGTTGAGCTTGTGAGTGGGGGAATGGCGTTGTTGACAATGAGCTTCATTTTAGGGTGATCTGTCTGGACCATTTTTGTTGGGATAATTCCAATGTCAGTATTTTTAGGTCTCTCTTCTTGGGGGTATTTTTAAACACACACACATACACATATAATATAGACAGGAACTAAGAAGAAAATAATGAACTCCAACAAGATAACCCCTAGTGCTATGCTATGAGAAGAAAAAAGCATTCATGCATTCATTCCCTCATTCGATAAATATTTTTGAAGGTTTTCTTGTGCCAGGCACTGGGCTGGCTAACAGAGGTATAGCCATGACCAAATCAAACTTCCTGCTCTCCTAGAACATTCATTCTTGTGGATCAGTATTCTCCAATGGAACTTTCTGCAGTGACGGAATGTTCTAGACTTTTGCAGTTCAATACAGTAGCCACCAGCTATTGATCATGTGAAATATGGTTTATGCAAGTAACTGAATTTTTAAAATTTTAATTAAAATTTAAATTCAGATAGCCACATGCGGTTACCACAATGGACAGCACTAGAAAATTCTGTCCTAACTGGGTGGTATGAGGGAAACTGGGCAGCCTCACTGGGCTTTGGTTGACTCACGTGCCAATTGTGGGCTTACCCTACAGCTGAGGGCAAGCAAGTTTCACAGGAAAAGAAAAGAAATGCAGCACTCAAAAAGAAATAAGGAAACACAGCTTTCCTCCCAGTCAGATCTGGAAGATGTAAAATTTCTCTTCCACACAGGAGAGCCAAAAATGAATCAGCCAGTCCCCTTTTCCAAATGTAACATTTTTTATTTCTTTCTGATCAGTTAAAACATGCCTGCATACACACACATCTTTATATATTGTTTTCTACAAGTCCACAGTGTTCTCATCTTGCTTTTTCCATGGAGGAAACCTCTTGGCATTCTTTCCATATTAATGACATCTTACCTCTCTGCTGCAGTGCCTGGCCCAGAGAACGCCTGCCTCGAGCCAGCACAAATTCATTCATTCAGCAACTCTTTATTGAGTGCCTACTGTGTGCCAGGTGCTGTTCTAGACTCTGCAGACACAGCAGTGAACCAAGCAGAGCAGGTCCCTGCCCTCATGAAACTTAAAATTCCAGTGTGGGGGTCATGGGCACCAAATAGAATAGATCCAAATATCTTATAGTGCGTTAGAAGGCGGTAGGGCTTAGGGCAGAATCAGAGTAGGGTGGATGAATTTGGGAGGGCTGGGAAGCAGGGTACAAGGTGCAGAACTATCTAGGGTGCTGGGGAAGGTGTCTTTTGAGCAAACACTTGAAGGAGGAGAGGGGACCAGCTAGGCGTCTCTCTGGGGGAAGAGTGTTCCAGAAAGAGGGAGGAGCCAGTGCCAAGGCCCTGGGGCAGGAGTGTGCTGGAATGCCTCAGGACCAGTGCAAAGGCCAGTGGGGCCGGAGGGGAGTGAATGAGGGGGAGATGAGGGCAGAGGGGTAAGGAAGCGTGTGGGGGTGTTGGATGCCATAAGGCCTTGTCACTCTGAGTGAAGTGGGGAGCCTGGGAAGGGTGGCGAACTGAGCGGGGAGGGGAGCCGATGCAAGTATTAACAGGGCCCCTCTGGCAACGAGGCTGGGAATAAACTGGAAAGCATGGACAGAAGAAAAATTTTTATTTTCCTTAAACCTACACCCAAACACTGTAGGACGTGGCTGAGCTTCCCTGGAAATTTAGGGACAATGCAGGGTAGGGGGTGAGGTCATAGAAGGCATTGAATCCCAAAACAATGATTAAAAGTCTTTGACCCCTCCCCCCTTTTCTTGACAGCCCCTCAAACATTCCCCACACTGGAAGCCCTGATTTTTAGCTCTCTTCACTCCTTGGATCTCTCTGCCTCTCCCCAGGCCCCCCAAGGACCCTTGAAGACCCTTTTTCCAGCTCATCCTAGTTCCCAGCCCCTCACTCCCTCCTTTTCAGCCTGATGCAGGCAACTTGAGAGCCTTCCCACTTAAAAGATGTGCAGCAGTTCACTTTTTGCCCCCAAGGTCATCTTCCTAAACAGAGAAATCTAGATAGAAATTACGGTTTGCCCAGGAGACAAAAGTGCCTGCAGGCAGTTGCAGGATTTTTCTTGCCTGTGTGTATGTTTCCAGATGTCAGCTGGGACCCTCCCTGCTGGATAGGATCCCTATAATATTAATTCAAACCCTGAACTCCGATCGTAGGATGGCGATGTCCCCGATCTGCACTGTCCTATGATATCTAAATTTCAATTAGTTTAAATAAAATTCCGCATGCTTGGTAGCCACAAGGAGCTGGTAGTTGCCGTGCCAGACACAGGGAGAGGGAGTATTTCCAGCATTGCAGAATGTTCTTTTAGACAGTGCGGGACTAGGAAAAGACAGGTATCTCCTTTGAAGAGCTATTCTGGTATCTGCAGTTAAGATGATAAAAATTCCATCCCACTGTGTATATAATTAAAACAATTAAATATGGAGTTATACTCTACAAAGTTCTGAGACCAGTTTTCTTCATTAATACACCCTGGACATTGTAATGTCAGACAATTAAAAACTTACCTGATTTCAGAGAATGGTCCCACATTGTTCCATGAGAAGATTCATTTATTCACTCATTCATTTACTCTGCAAATATCTATTGATCACCCCTAGGTGCCAGAGTGTGCTGGGGCCAGGGCTGAGAATGGGGCTGGCTGGCCGGGGCGTACAATCTAGTGGGAGAGGCTGAGAGGAATCAGATAATCACAGAAATTCATGAAAAGGGCGGCCATCGTAAAGAAGAGCAGCTGTGCCCTGATGTGCCCGGCTGAAGACTAGATCCCACACCCGTGTCCCTCTTCCTGCCAAGCCGTGGAAAGCATGGCTTACCAGAAGGACCCAGGGCAGTCAAGATCGGTGCCTGGGCCTCCAACTCCCAGTCTGAAAAACAGATATTATTTCCTGAGTCACTCGACGGTGTAGTAATGTGTCCGGCACAATATAATTAATAATTATTGTTATCATCTTTATGCATCCCCTTTCTGAGCCTCAGCCCTCCTCCCTAAAATGGAGGCGTAAACAGACCCTTCTTTGAAGGACTGCGGTGAAGATTAAGCGAGTAATTACTCCAATAATTAACATCCTCCAGGTCCTCCTATGTACGAGGCACATCCCACCATGATGGCCAACCCTGGAGGGGAGGTATCGCTGTGAATCCCATTTCACAGATGTGGAAACTGAGGCTCCAAGAAGTGCGGTGACTTGCTCAGGAGCTGATGGCTAGTTAGGATTCGGCACAGTTGGGGGTCAAGGGGGAGGGCATCTGGGTGGACTGACGCTACCCTCCGTGGCCCCCTGCTCCAGGAAGCTGGACGCCTTCATCTACGATGCGGCCGTGCTCAACTACATGGCCCGCAAGGACGAGGGCTGCAAGCTCGTCACCATTGGCTCGGGGAAGGTCTTCGCCACCACAGGCTACGGCATCGCCCTGCACAAGGGCTCCCGCTGGAAGCGCCCCATCGACCTGGCGCTGTTGCAGTTCCTGGGGGACGGTGTGGCTGCATGCAGGGATCCGAGACCCGGGCCGGGGGTGGGGGTGGGGGGTGGAGACCAGGGTCCGAACGAGGAGGCGGTTGGCGGGAGATTGGGACTCCAGTGTGGGCGGGGAGGGTCCTCGCAGGGTTTCTGTGGCAGGTGATCCCACCTGACACCCCTACCCCCACCCCACCGGCCCCCCAGACGAGATCGAGATGTTGGAGCGGCTGTGGCTCTCCGGGATCTGCCACAACGACAAGATCGAGGTGATGAGCAGCAAGCTGGACATCGACAACATGGCGGGCGTCTTCTACATGCTCCTGGTGGCCATGGGCCTCTCCTTGCTGGTCTTCGCCTGGGAACACCTGGTCTACTGGCGCCTGCGGCACTGCCTGGGGCCCACGCACCGCCTGGACTTCCTGCTGGCCTTCTCCAGGGTACTGGGCAAGGGGGAGGCCGAGCGCGAGCGCCTGGGGAGACGCAGCCCGAGGTGCGCGGGCGCACTGACCCTGCTCTCCTCTCCCTGGCCCTCCGCAGGGCATGTACAGCTGCTGCAGCGCCGAGGCCGCCCCGCCGCCCGCCAAGCCCCCGCCGCCACCGCAGCCGCTGCCCAGCCCCGCGTACCCTGCGCCGCGGCCCGCTCCGGGCCCCGCGCCCTTCGTGCCCCGCGAGCGCGCCGCCGTGGACCGCTGGCGCCGCGCCAAGGGCCCGGGGCCGCCGGGGGGCGCCGGCCTGGCCGACGGCTTCCACCGCTACTACGGCCCCATCGAGCCGCAGGGCCTGGGCCTGAGCGAGGCGCGGGCAGCGCCCCGCGGCGTGGCCAGCCGGCCGCTGTCCCCGCCGGCCGCTCAGCCCCCGCAGAAGCCGCCGCCCTCCTACTTCGCCATCGTGCGCGACAAGGAGCCCGCCGAGCCCCCCACCGGCGCCTTCCCCGGCTTCCCATCGCCGCCCGCGCCCCCCGCCACCGCCGCCGCCGTCGGGCCGCCGCTCTGCCGCCTGGCCTACGAGGACGAGAGCCCGCCGGCGCCGACGCGGTGGCCGCGTTCCGATCCCGAGAGTCAGCCGCTGCTAGGGCCCGGAGCGGGGGCAGCCGGCGGGCCGGGGGTCGCAAGCGGAGGCCCCCCGGCCGCGCCGCCCCTGTGCCGCGCCGCGCCGCCGCCCTGCCCGTATCTAGACCTCGAGCCCTCGCCGTCGGACTCGGAGGACTCGGAGAGCTTGGGCGGCGCGTCGCTGGGTGGCCTGGAGCCCTGGTGGTTCGCTGACTTCCCCTACCAGTACGCCGAGCGCCTGGGGCCGCCGCCCGGCCGCTACTGGTCGGTCGACAAGCTCGGGGGCTGGCGCGCCGGCAGCTGGGACTACCTGCCCCCGCGCAGCGGCCCGGCCGCCTGGCACTGCCGCCACTGCGCGAGCCTGGAGCTGCTGCCGCCGCCGCGCCACCTCAGCTGCTCGCACGACGGCCTGGACGGCGGCTGGTGGGCGCCGCCGCCCCCGCCCTGGGCCGCGGGACCCCTGCCGCGGCGCCGGGCCCGCTGCGGATGCACGAGGCCGCACCCGCACCGCCCGCGGGCCTCCCACCGCGCGCCCGCCGCGGCGCCCCACCACCACCGGCACCGGCGCGCCGCAGGGGGCTGGGACCTCCCGCCTCCCGCGCCCACTTCGCGCTCGCTCGAGGACCTCAGCTCGTGCCCCCGCGCCGCCCCCGCGCGCCGGCTTACCGGGTCCTCCCGCCACGCGCGCCGGTGCCCTCACGCCGCGCACTGGGGCCCGCCGCTGGCCGCCGCGTCCCACCGGAGACACCGGGGTGGGGACCTGGGCACCCGCAGGGGCTCGGCGCACTTCTCCAGCCTCGAGTCGGAGGTATGACGTGGCCCGGGAGGCCCTGCCGCCCCCTCGGTCAGCGCAGGCCACGGCCCGAGGGGGCGCGCGCAGTGGACAGGACCCGCGTGGGCGGGCAAGGAAGGAAACCGAGCCGGCCGGACCCCGCCTGGAGCAGCGCCCCACGCCCCCCCTCGCTTTGGGGGAACCGCGAGCCAGAGGGGACTTGGTCCCCCAAACTCATCCAGTTTAAGAGCGAGGGGCTGGGGTGGAGGGGCGAGGTCTCGGCGCCCACCGGACATTTTTTAAACCCGACAAGGGCTTTTTAACGTCACCAGATGGGGCGGGAGGTGGGGAGGGGGCACGCCCCGTCCGCGCCCCACCCCCACGCCCGGGGCCGTGGCCCCCACATCACTGTGCAGCTCCCCGGCCCCAGCCACGCCTCCGGGGAAGCCCGTTTTTAACCTTTCATCCATGGGGACTCAAAACTGTGAGACGCGTTCGCCAAACTGTGACCCCAGACCTGGGCCCCGCCACCCGTAAAGTCCCTGACCCCAGACTGTGACTTGGTCATCCGACCCCAGACTGTGACCCCTGACCCCAAACTGTGACCCGACCCCCAGACTGGGCCCCAACCGGACTGTGACCTTTGACGTAAACAATGACACCCCTCCCTTCCCAAACTCGGTTGCTTTCCCCTACCTTGACTTAGAAACGCCCACAACGGAAGCCCCGCCTCCTCCCTTCACATCCCAACCCCCTCCCGCTATACCCCAACCTTCCTCAGGCCAAACGTCCTGCCAGGCCGCACTTCTCTACCATCCCAGGGGTCCCCAACCCACATTCTTTCCATATCCAATCCTTATTCGTGTCCCTGCAGTGATGCCCCCGCGAGACCCTCCCAAGCCTCTTCCCGGCTCCCCAGCCGGGTCTGGGGCCGGGTGGTCGAGGGGAGGGTCTGGAAGTCCGCACCTCTCTCCCCACGCTCCTGTTCCACGTTGCAGTGTTTGGAATAAACCATCTTTTTATGCCTCCTCTCTCTGAGCGTGAGATCCATATCTGTCTCTTGGCCCCCCTCAAATTCTCTGGAGAAAACAGACACTGAAAAAAGTTGCATAGAGGAAGAGGGAACAGAGAGAGAGTTAGGAGGTAGGTTTGGAGGGGGGTGGGCAAAGACAAAGAAATGGTGGGAAGAGACCCCAAGAAGAGAGGGACAGAGGCGGGGAGGGGGTGGGTGGAGGGAAACTCAAGAGGGAGGTGAGACATTTTAGGATCAAGCCTAGGGACCCATTTCTGCTGCTACAGGCAACAAGCCTTGCTAGATTCTTAAAATCCTGTGCATGTAAGCGAGGAGAGCATCTAATACATCCCAGCAGTTCACATCTCTTGCATACCATTCATCTCACCAATGCGAACAGAACATCTCTCTAATATTTCGTTGTACCAATTAGGGTCCTGGTTGGGCGATCCGGAGAGCCAAAGCATTTACAATAGCTGCCTCCGGAGGGCAGAATTTCCGATTAAGTGCTCGCTGACCCTGGCTGCTGTGAGAACGCCTGGTTAAGCAATTGACTGCCCGTAGAGGGTGCATTCGACCAGCTAACACAATATCATCCTGTCTACACTAACGCATTTTGAAGGAAATTAAAGCCATCGTAACAGGGAGGGCTTTAAGGGTCCTCTGGGAACAGACGCCTAGCCTCCCAGCCAGTAAGAGCAAAGATTTGCGTACATGAATAATTAATTAAGTGGAAAGAAAGCCCTGGGAGTCAAAGGTGGAAGGTGGAGTCCGGGCTGGACCTCTTCTAGTTGCAGGGAAAACAGGACTCCTGTGGAACTACAAGTCCCAAGAGGCCCTGCCACTGCTGCACGGCCCAAAGGCACGCGGACGATGTAGTTTCTTCGTATCCTCAAGCCTTACGCTAGGCCTGGACACTATTACCTCTTAGTGCGCCTTCTCTTTCCCCTTCCCCCACCGCCCTCTCTAATTGGTAAACAGGGGGGTTTCCAAGGTAACCGAACAGCAGGGTGGAGATCAGAGGCTGGAAAGCGCAGACCGGAAGTGACGTTCTTAACTCGCGCCCGCAATCAGAGAGCGGGAAGATGGCGGCTCGCAAGGATCGGCGGCGCATGTGTGAAACCGGGGAACCCATGGAGGCCGAGTCAGGCGACGCAGGGTCGGAGGGCCCGGCCCACGTATACCTGCCCGGTCGGGGACCGCCGCTGCGCGAGGGGGAGGAGCTGGTCATGGACGAGGAGGCCTATGTGCTGTACCACCGAGCACAGACCGGTAGGGCTGGGGGCCCGGACTCCTGGGTCTTGGGGAGGAGGATCCGAAATTCTGCGTCCGAGAGGCTGCTTCTGGGCCCTTAACTTCAAAGGCTCTCTGGAGGAGAAGGCTTAGGTCTAAGACACAAGCTGTCAGTCTCAAGAGGGCTGTTCCCTGAGGGCGGTGGGGTCTGAGCTCCCTTCGGGCCCTTCAGGGCGTGAGGTACAGCCGATCCATCCTAATTCTCTATTCCCTCCTTCCATCCTCAGGCGCCCCCTGTCTTAGCTTCGACATAGTCCGGGATCACCTGGGAGACAACCGGACAGAACTTCCTCTTACACTCTACCTGTGTGCTGGGACCCAGGCAGAGAGCGCCCAGAGCAACAGGTAGGTGAGGCCTGAGGCTTTTTCAGAACCAGGAACCCAAGTCCCCAGACTCTTCCTTCCTCAAGATCCAGGAGTCTGGGCCTCTGTTCCTCTCCTTCCTCTGGACCTAGAAGTCAGGGCTCCCACACCATGCCTCCCTCTGATGCAGGAATCTGAGTTTCCAACTTCCCTCCATCCTCAGGACCCTGGGGCCCAGTGCCTCACCCCACACTTTTCTCCAGACTTATGGTACTTCGGATGCACAATCTGCATGGGACGAGACCCCCACCCTCAGAGGACAGCGATGAAGAGGAAGAGGAAGAAGATGAAGAGGAGGAAGAAAAAAGGAAGCCACAGCTGGAGCTGGCCATGGTGCCCCACTATGGTGGGGTGAACCGAGTCCGGGTACAGACAGTCCCACAAGCCTGCTCTGTGTTCTCTGGCGCGTGTTCTCCCATGTCTGTACTTGTCCCACACCTCGTGCCCCTCAGTGTTTAGAAAAGTACCTGGCACAGTTACCTTTTTATATATATTCTAGGCATTGTAATGCTGTAAGGCTAGTTGCTCTTTTAACCTGTGGTGTGACTTTTTACATTTTTCACTTTCCATTTTGATAAGGTGGAAATGGTTATAGAATTTACCACCTGCTGGGGCTGATGTGAGGATGAAATGAAGTAATGTGCAGTGCTTAGAACAGCATCTGGTTGTAGTGTAATGAATGTGTTTCTGGTTGTATTATCATTCAGGAAATGTTCTAGGCTTTTGGGATACAGAATTGCTTCAGAGTTATAGTGTTCTCTGATCAGTTTGATGTGAGAATGAAATAGAATGATATATGAGCAGTGGTTAGAGCAGTACCTGGCTCATAGCTTGTGCTGTGTATTTCTGTTGAATTATTATTACTGTGTCTCTGGTACTTTTCTAGACCCTTGAGATTCAACACTGAGCAAAAGGTCTTTGGTCCTGTAAAACGTACACGCTGGTTGAAGGGAGGGAACGCAATAGAAAACGAAGTAAAGGAATAGTATCCAAAAGGTGCAAAGTGCTGTGGGGGAAAAAAAAGATAAGTAAAGCTGTGTAAGGGGAGTAGTGTGTTCCTCAGGTGGGGAAGAATTCACTGATACTGTGCTATTCGAAACTAGAACCACAGGAAGTGAGGGAGTGAGTGAAGGATATCTGCGGGTAGAGGTAAGGGGAAACCAAGAGCAAAGGCCCTGAGTGAGCATGTTTGAGGAGCTTCAAGGGAAGCTGGGAAGGCCAGCTTGGAGCTGGGAAGTGTGCTTGGAGCAGAATGGAATGGGGGCAAGAGTTAAGATTTGGGGCAGGGGGTACGACAGAGGAGACAGGTTTTAGGGCCTAGTGGGCCACTGTAAGGACTTGAGCTTATATTTAGAAGAAACGGTGCCACGAAGGGGGTTGGAACAGGGAAGAAACGGAATCTGACTTGTGGTTTAAAAGGTTCTCTGGCTGCTGTGTTGAGAATCGACTGCAGGGAGGCAAGAGCAAATGGATAGAATCCTATGAGGAGACCATTGCAATAATTTGGGGGAGAGAAGATACCAGTATCGGTGTGGGTGACAGCCATAGAGGCTGTGAGCAGTGATGGAAGTGGTGCAGTTTGACAGTAGCCAGGGTACATGTTGGGTGTGAGGAGGAAGAAACAAGACAAGAATGGGCCCTAAGCTTTGGGCCTGAGTGGCGAAGACGGCAGATGGGTAGGTTGTAGTTGGCAATCAGGAATTTGGTTCTGGTCAAGTTAAGTTTGAATGGTTGCCATAATACAAGTGGAGTGTAGGAGCAAAGTCAGGCCTGGGGGATGCTGGGAACCTTGAGGCTGGTGAGGGATCTCCTACAAAGGCAAAGAGATCCCAGGGCTGAGCCCCAGGACCCTCTCCCATTTAGACGGTTACTAAGAGCTGGAGTCTGAACACACTCCTGAGGGCTGCTGGGAAATCATAGCCTCAATTCCCAGGAGTTTGGGGGCTTCGTTCCCGACCCACCCAGCCACTGCCACTCCCACTACTAGTACCCCCCAGAATGGGTTGTTACCCCAGTTGCCAAGCTGGTCTTGCAGGTGCTGATTCCTTCCCCACCAAGCCCCAAGCCTGGATGAGCTAAGGAACCACAGTCCTGGCCCTTGGGGATGCTGGGAACTGCAGTCTCCACCCTTAGCCTCTCGCCACCCCCACAGGTGACCTGGCTAGGTGAGGAGCCCGTGGTCGGGGTCTGGTCGGAGAAGGGCCAGGTGGAGGTTTTTGCGCTGCGGCAGCTGCTGCAAGTGGTGGATGACCTCCAGGCCCTGGCAACCTTCCTCCGTGATGAGCAGGCCTATGTGAAGCCCATGTTCACCTTCACCGGCCACATGGGCGAGGGCTTTGCACTCGACTGGTCCCCCCGGGTGCCTGGTGAGTCCCTGGGCTGGGCACGTGGCTCTGGGAGGTGGGAGAGAACAGTGTCTGCAGCCAGGGCAGACAGTTAGACTCGGGTGGGGATGAGGTCATTTCCCGACTCCCCTCCCCAGGTCGCCTGCTGACTGGCGACTGTCAGAAGAACATCCACCTCTGGACTCCCACGGATGGCGGCTCCTGGCATGTGGATCAGCGGCCATTCATGGGTCACTCACGCTCCGTGGAGGACCTGCAGTGGTCACCAACTGAGGACACAGTGAGGGCTCGGGCTCCTGGGTCCTTTGGGAGGAGGGGGCTGGGGACCTGGGTTCTGAGCCAGGGTTGGGGCCTGAGAGAAGGATAGGGGCCTAGATTCCTGGGTTGTTGTCAGGGGGGTCTGGGGACCTGGAATCCTGCATTCTGGGGAGGAGGGGGCTGGGAGACAGACAAAGATGCAGCTTGCAGACCAGGTCCTCAGGAAATGGGCACCGAGAGAGAAAGGGGATCACCCCTGGTTCTGTCTGGTCTTTGGGGAGGGGCGGGTACATCTGGGGTTACTCTGTCTCGCCACACCCAGGTGTTCGCCTCCTGCTCGGCCGATGCCTCTATTCGCATCTGGGACATCCGGGCACCCCCCAGCAAGGCCTGCCAGCTTACCACAACCGCTGCCCACGACGGGGATGTCAACGTCATCAGCTGGAGCCGCCGGGAGCCCTTCCTGCTCAGCGGCGGGGATGACGGTGTCCTCAAAGTCTGGGACCTGCGGCAGTTTAAGGTATTTCTCCAGCAGGATATTTGGGGGCCCGAGAAACCGCTGCTTCAAGCAGCCCCTGGGGCAAAGAAGCCCCCCAGGCTTCTCAGGTTTTTCCCTCCTTTAATGATTTTATCAAACCAGAATTGGGAAGATCCTTAGGGTTGGAGCCCAGCCCCTTCATGGTACAGATGAGGAAACTGAGGCCCAGCGAGGGGCAGGGTGTCAGTCTGCTGGATGAATTGTTGACAAGGAATGGAAGAAGGTTGGGGCCAGCAGAGACGACAGCGCCCATCTGCCCACAGCCTTGAGGGCTTCGGGGAGTTGTAGTGTTTTTTGTCTTTTAGTGGGTTTTCTAGAATAGAGCTCACTCATGGCAGGAGAGGAAGCTGAGGCACAGAAAGTACCGGAGCCAAGGTCACCCCACAGCTGAGCTCCAAGCTGAAAGGGGCCTGGGGCAGGGGAAAGTCCAGCTTTGGCCATCCCTCTGATGGAGCTGTAACTTTCTAGAGCTTCCGGGGCCACCATGTTTTAACCCTTTTTTTGTCTTCTAATTTAATGGGTTTTAGAAAATCAACGCTAAAGATGGATTCTATCCCTGAGGCCCAGAGAGGGCAGGTGGATGGCTGGGTCATGTGGCTGGGTTAACTGACCGCTGGAACTTTGGAGTTTCTCCAAGAGCAGAAAATTCTGTTCCCAGCAGTGCTCTGTGCTTTATTGATGTGCTCTGTGTAGTTCTTTGGTTCGGCCATCCGAGGAGCTTCTGGGAGTTGTGGTTCTGCCCTCTTTAAGTTTTTCATAAAAGTGCTCGAAGAATCCACCTCTTCCTTTTATGAGAAAGGAAACCAGGGCAGCCCCTGGGAGGAATGGGGGTTGGGGGTGTGTGTTCCCTGGAGCTGGGAGGGGCTTCCTTGCAGGTAAAACCACCACTCCCAGCAGCCTCTGGTGCAGGAAGCCTGAACATTGTCCTCCATCACTTTGGAAGCAGTTGGGCTTGCGGGGGGCTTAAAGGGTCCTGGTTGGAGGAGGCTGGGGGGGGGGGCTCTGCCTGGGTCGCCATGGGGTGAGGCCAAAGCATTCTGAGCCCCCGACTGTCCCCTCCTCGCAGTCCGGCTCCCCAGTGGCCACCTTCAAACAGCACATGGCCCCTGTGACCTCCGTCGAGTGGCACCCCCAGGACAGTGGGGTCTTCGCAGCCTCCGGCGCAGACAACCAGATCACACAGTGGGACCTGGCAGTGGAGCGGGACCCCGAGGCCAGCGACAGGGAGGTGGAGGCTGACCCCGGGCTGGCAGGCCTCCCCCAGCAGCTGCTGTTTGTGCACCAGGGCGAGACAGACCTGAAGGAGCTGCACTGGCACCCGCAGTGCCCCGGGGTGCTGGTCAGCACCGCCCTGTCTGGCTTCACCGTCTTCCGCACCATCAGTGTCTGAGACCCGCTGGGGATGCTGGCCTGACCCGCCCTTCCCTCGGGATGGAGTCCTTCAGCTCCGCTGGCTGCTCCCCTCGGCCACAAAGACTTGGTTTGGCCACTTGGCTGCCATGACAGGCTCTGCTATGCTCATTTTTGTCTCCCAAAGGATTTGGTTTGGTCCAGTGGCCCCTGCAACCAGAGGACCTGGTTTGATGCCTGTCTCCCCAAAACCACATGGTTTGGCCCCAGGGACCCCCAGCTGCCTGGGACTTGTCCTGTTTCGGTGGCCTGGGGGTGGCCTGTGTTGTAGTGGTGGTTTTGTCAGCTGTGACACCTGACTGTTGGCCCTTTGACCTCTCTGCCCAAGGACTCCTGGGGATCGTCACTGCTTCTCAATGGCTGAACCGGGGTGGGTTGTGGATTCCTCTTTGACTTGCTCCCAGCTGGATTTGGCCAGGATTTCCCAGTGAGGCACCCCTCCTCCATCCCTTCCCTGAGCCCAAGGCGGGCGCTGTTAGGGGTGGGTCAGGGGCCCCTGGGAGGCAATAAAGGACCAGAATGAGGCTTGAAGTCTGGGTGACTCCCCTGTGGGTGAGCCGGGGGCAGGAATCCGGGAGAGGCCACTGAAGGGCCCTGCATGTTCTGTCCCACCCTCAACCCCTGGTGCTGCCCCCTTCCGCCTCCCCCCAACCCCTCTGGAATTCACTCTGGGTCTCTGAAGTGGGGCCCCACCCTATGTCCCCAGCTCTTCAACACCCCTTCAACATCCTCTCATCATTTCTCTCTGTCCCCTCGTCTTTCTCGACCCGCCTGTGCCTCTGCGTCCAGCCCAGGTCTGCTTCCCTGCCCCCCACCCATGCCTGTCCCGGCCGCCGCCTCTGTCTCCCTGGGCCACAGCCCAGCGCCCTGCCTGGCCAGCCTCCCGGCTCCCCACTGCGGCTGGAAGCTGGCCCCGCCCCCTGGCCCCCCTCCATCCAGGCCTTTGATCCGCCTGTGGGCTCAGAGGTTGGTGCCCAGCGCAGGGCCCCGGGGGCCGCAGACCGACCCACAGCCCCTGGGTGCCCAGGGACAGAGGCTGCGGAGGCCATGGGGGTGGGCTGGCCCACCAGGTAGGTGCGAATGCGCGTGGGCCTGACAGCCAGCCCCGCTGCCCCCCACATCCTCCCACTGCTTGTTTGTGGCTGGGGCCACCTCTGCTCCAACATTCCCCTGCCCCCCACCTTCCCCAGAGAAAGCCTGGCTACCTCACCCTTCATCACGGATTCTCGCCAGAATCTCATCCTCTAGCTTCAGTGCCTCCAACTGTCACCCCCCAGCCCACCTGTCCTCTCCAGAGCCTGTGTTGCACCTCAGCTGTGTGCACAGTGCCAGCTCCTCGGCCCTTGCCATTTAAGACTTGATCTCCATTTCTCTCTGGGTCTCTGTCCCTTCCCTCTGGGGCTGTTCCTTCTCTTGGTTCCCTTTTCCCCCCAGGTCCTGACTTTCCCTCATTCCCAGGGCCCTCAGTAGACTCTTCCTGCCCAGTGTCTGCGTCCTGTCTCCCTCTGTTGTGTGTCCCCTGTCTTTCTGCAGTCTCTGCCCCCATACTCCTCTTCTGTCCATCTCTGTTTCCCAACCTGCTGCCCAGACCCCATTGGTGGGGAGGGGGGCAGTGTGGGATTTGGGGGGGGGGAGGTTGGACAAGGCTGGCCTTGGGGCGGGGCCTCTGGCCCCAGATTAGACGGCGACTTTGACTCGAAGTTGACCAACCTTAAGCCCCATAGCTCCTTTATATGGAACATTAAGCTGCTCTCGTGGGTCAAGTGGGGGGCGGGGAAGGCTAGATCCTGTTCCCTCCATCCGGCAGCCCAGGAGCTGGGCAGGCTGGGGGCTAGGAACCTGCCTGTGCTGAAACGGGCACAGGCACACCTGGCTCAGCGCCAAGGCCGGCCACGAGATTCAAGAGGCAGAGTCCAGGGTCCAAGAGGCTCAACGCCAACCAGCACCCCTTAGCTCCACCCTGGCACTGAGTGGGCCTGGCCAGGGCTCCCGGCCTGTGAAATGAAATGGGGTGACGGTCTCGACCGTCCAGGGGCCCTGGGTCTGTATGACTGGGAGGAAATGCCTGGCCCCTTTAGACTTTATTCCCCCATTTCACTGTTGAGGAGACAAAGGCTTTGCTGTGATAGGATTCACATCCCATACAATTCACCTGTTGATGTGTATATTTCACGTTTGTATACTCAGGTTTGTGCAACCATCATCACGACCAACTTCAGAACACCAATAAGAAACCCCATACCCTTTAGCTATCAAACCCCCCAAAAAAGATCATTGCCCCAGTTCTAAGCAATCATTAATTTACTTTATGAATTGATAGATTTGCCTATTCTTGACATTGTGTATAAACGGAATCATATAACATGGGCACTTTGTGACTGGCTTCTATCACTTAGTGTTTTCAAGGGTCATCCGTGTTGTAGCAGCCATCAGTACTGCATCTCTTTTTATTGCCAAATAGTTTTCATTGGGTGGACATTTGGGTTTCCACCTTTCAGTGGTTATGAATAAACCCTACTCTGAACATTCGGGTACAAGTTCCAGTATGCACGTTTTTGTTTTCCTTGGGTATATACCTGGAAGTGGAATTGCTAGATCATATGGTAACTCTCTGTTAAATTTTGAGGAACTGCCAGGCTCTTCCAAAGCAGGTGCATCATTTAACATTTCCACCACTATGGTGTGAGGAAGTCATTTTCCACATCCTCACCAACACTTGTTACCCTTATGGTTATGGCCTTCCCTATGGGTGTGAAGTGGTATCTCATGATGCTTTTGATTAGCATTTCCCTGGTGGCTAATGATATTGAGCCTCTTTTCGGGTACTTACTGGCCATTTGTATATCTTCTTTAGAGAAATGTCTAATCAGATCCTTTGCCCATTTTTGATCTGGGCCGTTGGTCTTCATTATTATTTTAGACACAGATCTCTTATCAGATAGATGATATGGAACTATTCCATCCTGTGGGGTGTCTTCACTTTCTGGATAGCATAAAAGTTTCAAATGTTGGTGAAGTTCTATCTATCTACTTTCCCCTTTTGTTGTGTTTTCCCAGCCTTTTTCTGAAGAGTACTGACCCAGAGCCTAGCCTCATTTCTCCGTGCTGTGACGCTCAGGTCACAGCAGCAAATTCACGACTCGGTAGTTATGCGCACAGAGGCTGACACTAGACCTCCAAGTTCAAATCCTAGCTTACTTAGCAGTGACCTTGGGCTGGCTACTTAATCTTTCTGCACCCTGGTTTCCTTATCTATAAAATGTGGATAAATAATGCTTGTCTCACAGGTTACTGAGGCTCAAAAAACTATACTCATGTAAAGTGCTCAGAACGGTGCAAGTCACTGTGTAAATCTCTGCTATAGTAGAATTATTGCTGGGGGGCTGGCTATAGTGCTATAGTATTGTTACCCATACAGTCAATTTCTGTTTTCACTCTCCGAGTACCTCCACTCTAACGAAATGCACGGTGGACATTGTTCCCCAAGTTTACCAAGTGAGGCCAGGAGGACCCAGAGAACATGCCTGGGTCCTCCATTTATGGCATCCCTGATGATTATGCCTGATTCTTGCTCCCCCTCCCCAGCAGGATCCCCCGCCGAGTGGCCGACCCCCACTAGGCCAGGTAGAGGGGGTCCCCCCACCCAATGGGCCTGGCCAGGTCCCTGCGCCGCCTGAGCGGCGCCCTGGAGTCAGGGGACGGCCAGACACGCGACGAGGAGGAGGCCAGGCCGGGGCTGTGCCGCAATGGGTGGGCGCCTGAGCCTGCGCCTTCACTGTCGGGTCGGCACCGCGGGCGCTTCGTCAAGAAGGACGGGCACTGCAACGTGCGCTTCGTGAACCTGGGCGGCCAGGGCGCCCGCTACCTGAGCGACCTGTTCACCACGTGCGTGGACGTGCGCTGGCGTTGGATGTGCCTGCTCTTCTCCTGCTCCTTCCTCGCCTCCTGGCTGCTCTTCGGCCTGGTCTTCTGGCTCATCGCCTCGCTGCACGGCGACCTGACTGCGCCGCCGCCGCCCGCGCCCTGCTTTAAGCAGGTGGCCAGCTTTCTGGCCGCCTTCCTCTTCGCGCTGGAGACGCAGACGTCCATCGGCTACGGCGTGCGCAGCATCACCGAGGAGTGCCCGGCCGCCGTGGCCGCCGTCGTGCTGCAGTGCATCGCGGGCTGCATGCTCGACGCCTTCGTCGTGGGCGCGGTCATGGCCAAGATGGCCAAGCCCAAGAAGCGCAACGAGACACTCGTCTTCAGCGAGAACGCCGTGGTGGCGCTGCGCGACGGCCGCCTCTGCCTCATGTGGCGCGTGGGCAACCTGCGACACAGCCACCTCGTCGAGGCCCACGTGCGCGCGCAGCTGCTGCAGGTGCGCGGCCGCCCCTGGCCACGGCCACGTCCCCGGGAGGGAGGGGCCCCTCGCGAGGTGGGGCTACGAGTTCTGGGGCACTGTGGGAATTGTGGTCCTGAGAGTGAGGCCTGTGGCGGGCTTGAAGGGGGCCTGGAATACCATTCCCAGCACCCTCTTGGAGCTGGTTGCCCTTGTGCACTGAGGTCGGTTCCCTGAGCGTTTATAGGAGGTGGAAACTCAAGGAGAGGTCTGTGATCAGCTCTTCCTGATGCCCTGGACAATAATGGTCTAAGGATCTTAAAATATGAGATTCCTGTGACTTGGGGAGAGACCCTCCAAGGGGCTGTGGGATATGTGGACCTGAGCCATCCACACGAGACCGGCACAGCCTCTGAATTACCAATCCCAGATGCCTCTGGGGCAGGGAAAGCGCCTGGTTGGGGTGGGTTGAGGCGATACAATTTTGTTGGTGGGATGGGGTCTTCATGACCCCTTGAGGACACAGGTTTATAATTCCTAGTGGACGCAGTGGCACAGAGTGGCCTAGGTCTTGGAAAAGGCACCTATGGAACTCCTGAATCTGGGGACTAGACGTTGTCTTTGCCCAGAAGTCTCTGAGGCAGTGAGGTGGGGCTTGGGAGCTGGAAGTGGAGCCAGTGCGTAGGTGGGGTGAGACGGCAAGTACCTGTAGGCCTAGGGACTGGTTGTTCACCCCTAACCTCCACAATGGGATGGATGTGGTTGGGCTTGGGAGGGGGGGCAGAAGATAGCCCAGGGGCTAGCCTGAGGCAATGGTGGAGTTAAGGGTGATTGTATTGAGCTGTCTCAATGCCCTGTCTTGTCAACTTGGTTTATCTTCCTCTAGCCATATATTGAAAGCCATTTTTCTCTCCCTTTCTTCCTTCTCCAACTGTTGGTTGCTGAATATCATCCTCATCTTCCATTGTCTCTTTCACTTTATGTCTTGTTGATTTCTGTGTTGCTATGCTTATGTCACTGTGTCCATTTCCCTCTCTCCCTCCCTCCTCCCCTCCTTGGTTTCCATTCCCAAATTCCGTCTCTCATTGTCCCTCTCTATCTCTGGGTCTCTGCCCTCCCCACCCTGGGCCTCTGTCTCCCCCTCTCTCTGGGTCTCTGTCTCCTCTCACTGTGCCCATGTTCCCACCCCCACTGGTCTCTGCTCCTCTTTCTCTGCCTCTCCCTTCCTTTCTCTTGCTGTCTCTGCCTCTGTCCATCTCTGTTTTCCTGCTTTGCCCTCTTGCCTTTTGCTGCAGCCCCGCGTGACCCCAGAGGGTGAGTACATCCCGCTGGACCACCAGGATGTGGATGTGGGCTTTGATGATGGCACTGATCGCATCTTCCTCGTGTCTCCCATCACCATCGTGCACGAGATTGACTCTGCCAGTCCCCTGTATGAGCTAGGACGTGCTGAGCTGGCCCGGGCCAACTTCGAGCTGGTGGTCATTCTTGAGGGCATGGTTGAGGCCACAGCCATGACCACACAATGTCGCTCGTCCTACCTCCCTGGTGAGCTGCTCTGGGGCCATCGTTTTGAGCCAGTCCTCTTCCAGCGTGGATCCCAGTACGAGGTTGACTATCGCCACTTCCATCACACATATGAGGTCCCAGGGACACCTGTCTGCAGCGCCAAGGAACTGGATGAACGGGCAGAGCGAGCTTCCCACAACCCCAAGTCTACCTTCCCTGGCTCTCTGGCTGCATTTTGTTATGAGAATGAACTTGTGCTGAGCTGCTGCCAGGAGGAAGATGAGGAAGAGGAGGCCAAGAATGGGGATGGGACACAGGCAGAAGATGGGGCTGCCAGCCCCTGAGTTCTCACACCAACCCTAGCAGTGACCCTGCCCCCATGAAGCAAGCTGGTGTTCCCACATTTGTGCCCCCTTCCCAGAGGAAGTGAGATGGAGAGATTGTGCCCTCTCCTGGGATGGGGACAGATGTTTCCCCAAGGCCAACAAGCCTGCTGAGTAAATTATCTGGGCACACTCTGCCATGCCTTGTGGACATACCAGAACTTCAGCCTTCTGTGTTCCATGCTCCCTCCTGAGATTCCTTTATGAGCCTGATTCTTGAGTCTCAACAGAGCTGAGGAATCTAGAATTTTGGACCACCCAAGAGGCAAGGACTAGTGGTTCTGGATTCCTCTGTATGGCTGGTCCCAGATTGTTGAACAGGGTCAGGAATCAGTGGTATTGACCACCTCTGGGGGAGGAAGTAGACAGTTCTCAAACAGCAAGAGGGATCAAGAGATTGTAGGTCTGAATTGATCTAAGATTCAAGAGGCTATTGTTTCTATACTCAACCAAATCATGTGTTCTAGAGCACCCAAGGAGGAAAGGCTATGGAATGCCCCAAGTATTCAAGACTATCTTGAGTGATAAAAGACAAGGACCAACGGTCTGGACTGCAAGTCAAGAAAAAGACCTGTGGCTCCAAAAAGCCCAAGAGTTGAGATTCTGTGAGTCTAGATTAAACACAGAGGCAAGCACTGGTGATTTTCAACTAGGTTTGACCTAGAGAGTCAAACTACTCTAGAAATTAGTTGTTTCTAGAGTGCTCAAAATAATGGAGAGTCTGTGAGTCTAGAAGGCCTAAAGTTATAGATTGGGAGTTTTACAATTAGATATCTTCAAACCACTGACTGCAGAACATCCAATTGAAGGGATAATCATTGCTTCTGAATGATCCACAGTGTGTGTGTGTGTGTGTGTGTGTGTGTGTGTTTTAAGTGTCATTCTAAAATGCCCAAAGAAATCAGAATTCTGTGGGTCTAGAATTATCATCAAGGAAGAAATGGTGATTCTAGATGTCTGAGATTTTCTGGTTCCAGTTTGCCCAAGTATTCAGAATCTCAGTGATTCTAGATTGTTAACAGACAGAACAGACTTCTTTGTGGTTCTGTAATGCCAAAAGGAATCAAGACTACAGGGATCCAGAGTGATCCGTTACCAAAGGCCTACAAAGGCCACCTGTTCTAGCAGGTGGACCCAGGAATTGCTAAGCAGCATTTTTGGGCTATCTAAGAAGATGCAAGCCCTGGTGGAACCCTTAAGATAACAGGGCTGGTTGGTGAGCAAGGGGAGGGGAAGACCCAAGGCTGGTGAGTCTAGAATGCTCTGGAAGCCTATACCTAGTGATGTATATCTTATTTCTTAAAGATGTTATACCTATATGTATTATATATATATATATGATATCTATTTTGTCCCCCTGGTTTCTACAAGGTTAAAAATTGAGCATGAGCTCAATGGAACACAGGCCTTTACAAGGATCTGGGAAGTTTTGCTCTAAATCCCAACTTGGCACCAACTTACTGTGTGACCTTGGGCAAATCACTCTCTTCTGCCTCGGTTTCCCCATCTGTCAAATGGGGCATTGAAACTTGAAATTCTCCAAGGGCCCTTCCAGTAGGATGGCCTCTCACCTTACTGAAGGTGAGGGATGGGGTGAGGGTCTCCCTAGCCTTGGAATGCTGACCTGGGAAGATACTTGTGAAGGCTGGCTCTGAACTCTGGTGTCTGAGTCACAGGGCAGAGGGCAGGCAAGGGGTGCTGTGGCCTGTGGCCAAGGGCAAAAATCACCTCTTCCCTGGCTCCAGCTTGAATGGTGGGGAGGAGCTGGGGAAGGACAAGGTAGCTCTGACTGCTGGGACTTATCCCACTTTGGGGGAGATGTGTGTTTTAGGGGAGATCTGTCCCCCAGATTAAAGAACTCGGAGCCCTGGTGGATGTGTCTGTGAGGGTGTTCTGGGGCCTGCCACCCCCCCCACACCCATGTTCCCATCTGCCTAAATGCCCAGCAGGCTCGGAGCCAGCCACAGAGGGAGCCAGGGCCATTGAGGAGGGCACGGTCCCAAGTCACTGCCAATGGGCCTGCCCAAGTGCTGCATCAACCTGGGCCCCCCCTTCTGTCCTCCCCAACCCCCTCTATCCTTCAGAATCCCCAAGTAATAACCGGATGGGATTAATTAAATGGCTGCTCTCTACCAGCTCAGAGTGTCTGGGGTAGGGACTGGGGACAATGGGAACACAGAGGTGGGCAGGGGAATTCAGATGGGAGTGAAGGGATGGGCAGGGGGGTCTGCTGGAAAGGAGAGAAGGGGGCAGGACCGGCACGGCCTGGGTCTCCATTGGGGGTGGGGGGCCCCCAGTGGAGGGTCTGGGCCGCTCAGAAAGGTCAGTGAGGGGATTAGGTGGCTCCGTGTCTAATCCATCAGCTTAACCAGGACCTGGCCCTGAATCTGTCCCTACCTGCCCAGCCAGGAGCAATGAATGAGGACGCTGCCCAGAAGCCACCTCAGCTCCAGTTAGGGGCCTGCCCCGCCCCGAACAATGCCCAGGTTTCCCACGTGGGCCCGCGAGGAATGGGAAGGAGAGGCTGGGGAAGGGGAGGGGCCTCGGAGGAAGGAAAGGCTTCAGTGGGGAAGCATGCCCAGGAAAGGGTAGTTTTCTTAGTGGCAGGGTGCTAAGGTAAGGGAGGAGTTTGGGGGAAGATGTTAAGCCGGGGGGTGGAGTTTAACAGGAAGGGTGGAGCCTGGAGGGGAGGGAAAAGGGGGAGGAGCCTGAGGAGCAGCCGGGGCCAGGAAGGCGGAGCCTGCGCTCTCACTATATTTGGCCTCCCCTTGTTGTCCATGCAGATTCCAAATAGCATAGAATTTGGGAGGAAAAAGTCACCACCCGTTGACTCTAAAGAGTCTGAGGAGGATGGGGATGACACAGGAGAGTTTAAAAAAAAAAGGTGCGCCAAGCTGCGCCCGGTTGCATAGCAACCGCTGCCGTCAAAAGCCAGCCTGGCCTGCTTACGAGGTGTGGCTCAAGGGAACAGCCGACAGCTGTGACCCCGCCCCCTGGTAACAAAGCTAACAAAGTACCAACCCCCAACAACGTAATATTTGATCTCGCATAGTTGCACCTCCATGCAACTCCACTCCGAGGCTTCTCATTGGTGGGCACTCCTGCCAAGAGCTTTCTTTTGTTCCGGAGGCGGGGCCTGGAACCCTGGCCGCGCTCCGATTGGCCCCTCCGACCGTCTACCTCTATCCCGACATTGCTATGTCCGCTCCTTGTGCACCCATTGGTGCTGGAGGATGATCCTTCGGCATCGGGGGAAGAGCAGGCCAGGGACCCAGCTGTGGATTGGACGGTGTCAAAACGAGGGGCGGTCCCTACCGGCGGGGCGGTTGGGAGGCGCAGGGAGAGTCTTTTCAGCGCTGAGGACTGGCGCTGAGGAGGCGGCGGTGGCTCCCGGGGCGTTTGAGCGGGCTCACCCGAGCCCGCGGGCCAACACGGATCCCGGTCCGAGCGGCGGCACCGCCCCGGACTCCCCGCGGGCCTTCCTAGCCGCCATGGAGGACGGCGTCTACGGTAGGTCGGAGAGGGGCGGGGCCGGCCGGGCGCGGATTCGGCGTGTGGTCCCGAATGTTCCGCCGCGGACGTCCCCCACGCCGCGGCCCCGGTCCGCGCCGCCCCATCGTCGCCCCGCTTTTGTGGGGTGCGGGACTTGCTTCCGGTGCGGCCCGAGAGCGGGGCGTTTCAGGCCATTGTTTGGGCCGATCCTGTTTCCGGTGGCGGCGGGAGGGGGCGGAATGGAGCGAGGAGGTACGGCCGGGCGAGCCCGGTGGCTGCCGGGAGCGGGGTGGGGAGGGACCTTGGGGGCTTCGCGGAGCCCGCGGGGGCGGGACCCCCGATGCCCCGCCTCTGGCCCCAACTCCTACCAGCTGTCTGTCACCAGTAAGCCCCGCCTTAATTGCTCTCATGGACGCGGGAGTCGGGCCGCCCGACTTGGTCTTCGCCCAGCACCCGAGAGACCGGTCCCCCAGACCCCTCGCCTGTAATGGAGCCAGAAAACCACGGCTTCAGTCCCCTCCCGAGTAATGGACCCAGAAGTTCAGGCTCCCCGCAGATCCCAACTCCCCTCCTCCCCCAGGACTCGAGTCCAGATCCCCAGCCTTTCCTGCCCTGGGCAGAGGAACCCAGCCTCCAGCCCCTTCTCCCTCAAACACCAGGCGTTCTGGAGTCCCCGCCTTGCTTCCTTAAAACATGGGAGTTGGGACCCTCATCTGTATCTTCCTCCGCCCCCCCACCCCCCAGGACCTAGTTGCCCTGTCCGTCCTCCAGATTGTAAGAATCCAGGTCCCCAGTCCCTGAGACCTGACCTCCCACCCCTGACTTCGGCCTCCAGAACCCCCAGACCTGACTCCGGAGGAGCGGATGGAGCTGGAGAACATCCGCCGGAGGAAGCAGGAGCTGCTGGTGGAGATCCAGCGCCTGCGGGAGGAGCTTAGTGAAGCCATGAGTGAGGTGGAGGGTCTGGAGGCCAATGAGGGCAGGTGAGGGCTGGGGCTGGGGCTGCAGGGGGCCCAGGCCAGGGCTACCCAGGCACTGATCCTCTGCCCCCCACCCTCTGCCCCTGCAGTAAGACCCTGCAGCGGAACCGGAAGATGGCCATGGGCAGGAAGAAGTTCAATATGGACCCCAAGAAGGTGCTTGGGGCCTCGGGAACTGGGATCTGGAGAGGGGGATCTGGCAGCTCCAGCTTCAGGAAGTGTGATGGTTACAGGCAGGTTTACTGTGGCTGGTCAGACACTGAGTCCTAATCCCTGGATTCAGCTATTCATTTGTTCATTTGTGCATTTGTTTTTGGAACGTTAACCAAGTGGTGCAGTCTCTTAGCCTTTACTTGGGCTGTACCCCCTGCCTATGAGGGTCTTTTTCTCCTTTCTACTCCTATTTCTGGATCCACTTCTGGTGTCACTTCAGGTTCTGAGAGGAGCTTGAATCTGGTAGGGGACACATACAGGGACATGCACAAAGGACGGTTAACCAATGCCATGACAGAGGGAAGTAAGTCCCAGAGCAGTGGACACCCAAGGAGGGAGGCTGGTAGAGTCAGGGAGGCTTCCCTGAGGAGGGGACATTCGAAGCAGGTTTGAAGGATGGATAGGCATCCCCCAGGTAGACGAAGGATGTTCTTTCACCCAGTTATTCATTCAGCACCCATTTCTTAGATCCTCCTGTGGGCTGGGCTCTGTGCTAGGCAGTGTTAGAGACCTAGAGGAGTTAGACTCTGCCTTGCCCTTGGGAAGCCCCTTGACATAACACCTGCACCCGGAGTGGTGCAGGGAGAGCCAGAGAAGCCCCCCACCTAGCCTGGGGCCTGGCCTCCACGGCCCTTCCTGAACTGATGTCTGCTAACAATTTCTTACTTTATTATTCTTGCCAAAAGCAATTGTAATCTGTCCCAGTCATTCAGCAAGTTTTTACTGAGCACCTATTCCTTGCCAGGCCCTGTTCTGGGTGCTGGAATTAACCAGGCAAAGGCAGAGGGAGCAGCAGGTGCAAAGGCTGTGAGGGGAGGGCAGGTGTGGGAGGACCTAAGAGGAGCCTGAAGGGGAAACTTGACCCTGCCTGTTGGAGGGAGGGGAGTTGGATGCTGGGGTTCCTGGGGGTGCTAACAGTGGGTCTGGCTCAGCCCCGAGACTCAGTTCCTCCCTTCCAGGGCATCCAGTTCTTGGTAGAGAATGAACTTCTACAGAACACACCTGAGGAGATAGCCCGCTTTCTGTACAAGGGCGAGGGACTGAACAAGACGGCCATTGGGGACTACTTGGGGGAGAGGTGGGAGCACCCCTCTGGGTCCTGCCTGCCCCCTGTGTCCCCAGCTCCTGCCCTCACATGGCCAAACCAGGCTTCCCGCAGCCCATGACCCTGCCACGAGCATGTTCGGAGCATCCCCCATCCCTCCCCACTGCTGGGCCTGTGGTGGAGGTTGCATGCACACTCAGCCTCAGTTCTGGAAGAGGCCACCGCCTTCCCTGGACTTTGCTTCCAGCCCCCTCCCATGCAAGCCTCCCCAGATTCCTTCCTGTTCATGACTTTGTCCCTGTCCTTCCAGGGAAGAGCTGAACCTGGCAGTGTTGCACGCCTTTGTGGATCTGCACGAGTTCACCGACCTCAATCTGGTCCAGGCCCTTAGGTGAGGGTGAGGGCTTGGGAGGGCAGAATGCACCTGTTGGGGCTTTCTCAGCTGCACATGCCAAACCTCTGCTCACGTGGGCTCAAGCAAAAACAAACCTCAAACCTGGGGAATTGATTGCCTCATGTAATGCCTCCCTCCAGCCCTCAGAGGGTATCAGGAAGTCAACTTCAGCTCTTGGTTGTGCTCCCTGCTGTGTTGGCATTGCTCTCGCCAGACCCTCCTCCCACAATATGAGAGAAGCTTCTAGCAACCATCAGACCTAAAGAGCACCCTCAGCAAAAAGAAAGAGGCAGTTGCCTTATAAGTCCTTCACAATTCTCAGGGACTGTGCTCGTTGGTCATGTTAGATCATGTGTCTATCCCTGAAATAACTGTTGAGGCCAGGAAATTGGGAGTTCTTACTGGCCAGTTCTAGACACAGGGACTGAGAGTAGGGGGTGGGTCTTGCCAGCCCCAAATCCATACCTGGCCCTGCCTCCCCCAGGCAATTTCTGTGGAGCTTCCGCCTCCCCGGAGAGGCCCAGAAGATTGACCGGATGATGGAGGCCTTCGCCCAGCGATACTGCCTGTGCAACCCTGGAGTTTTCCAGTCCACAGGTGGGGCCCAGGAGGGGCTGGGGGCTCAGACTCCAGGGTCTGAGGGAGGAGGGGGTTGGGGCCTGGACTCTTGGGGCCCGCATGCCCCAGTCCTCACCTGGCCTGTTGTGGTGCAGACACCTGCTACGTGCTGTCCTTTGCCGTCATCATGCTGAACACCAGCCTGCACAATCCCAATGTCCGGGACAAGCCGGGCCTGGAGCGCTTCGTGGCCATGAACCGGGGCATCAACGAGGGCGGGGACCTGCCAGAGGAGCTGCTCAGGGTCAGGCCCCCTCTCCTCTCCACACAGCCCCTCAGCCTTGTCCCCCTTCCTGCTGGAGCCCCCCCAGGGACCCCTTGTGCCTGCCTCTTGTGGCTGTGCACACAGGGCTTCTGCCCTGCCCACAGCCCTCCTGGTCACACCGCCGTGCGTCTGTCTTTTTCCCTCTCTGCCTCCCCTTCTGTGGCTGTCCCTCTGTCTATCTCTCCGAGGGCCCGACTCGCGGTGCTCTCTGTTTTTGGCCCTTCTCTGTTTCCTTTCTCTGCCTCTCCAGCATCTCTCAGGTCTAGCTCCATCTGTGCTGTCAGGCTCGGCTCTTTCTCCAATATTGTGTCAGGCTCTTCTGCTTCTGTATTGGGTGTCTCTTCATCTTTCCCCTTTCCTCCTCTCCTCCTCCCCAGTGCCCTCCACTCTTCCTGATTTCCCCTCACCCCCTCCCCAGCCTCCTTTCACCCTCCCTGCAGGACCACCCCCCTCACCCCACTCCTTTAGCCTCCCTGGCTGCTAGTACCGCCCCCCCCCACCCACCCCCAGCAGCCCCAGGAGAGTGCCAGCTTCCCAGAGTGGCTGACCTGGCCCTTGCCCTGCAGAACCTCTATGACAGCATTCGAAACGAGCCCTTTAAGATTCCTGAGGATGACGGCAATGACCTGACCCACACCTTCTTCAACCCGGACCGAGAGGGCTGGCTCCTTAAGCTGGGTACGTCCCTGCAGACCCCGCCGGCTGCCTCTGCAGGGGTGGGGGTGGTCCAGACTCTGAAGGCAGCTTCCCCACATACCACTGTGTGACCTCGCGTGAGCGGCTCGACCTCTCTGAGCCTCAGTTTCCACCTCTGAAAAATGGGACTGATATTGAGCACAGGCCTGCAGTGGGCCCAAGCACAGGGTCTGACGTGTAGTAAGTGCCCCTAGTGCCCTCTCTGCCCCCAGCAAATGTTTCTGGAGCCTTCTCTGAGTCAGGCACAGGTCCAGGAGCTGAGGACTCAGAACCAGCTAGCACAGTCCCTGACTAGTGGGAGGTTGTTGACTCAGGATACTGCAGCTACAGCGACTAGAGCTAACTAAACCCAGTCCCAGGGGACTCAACACCCAGGAACCCCTGACTGGCTTGGCAGGAGCTCGCAGTGGTTCCCGGCAGGGCCAGCTCCACTCTCCTGTTGGCCTTGGCATCTGGCCACTACTGTGGTGACTATTCCAGGTGTCACATCTTCCCCCAAAGCACCACCCATAGGTAGGAAAGAGCCCTCCTCCTCCAGCCAGGAAACCTGTCGCAGGGTCCCCCGTGGGCTCCTCAGTCCTTGACTCTTGGATGGGAAGGGACCCTGGCCTGGCTTAGGTGAATGTGAGTCCCCAGTGGGGTGGGTGGGTGGTGGGTGGGGGCCGCTCCACCTGGAAACGGGAGCCGCCAGCGAATCCACGGGCAGCCAGCCCGTCCTGGGGCTGCTGCAGGAGGTGGCTCGATGCGATGCTGGCTGCACAGGAGCCTCATGGGGGGGTTGGAAATCCTGATGCCAGGCCCCAAAGTCTTTGAATCACGATCTCAAGGGCAGCATGGGCTGTCAGTCAGTCATCTTGGAAGCTCCCAGGGCTTTCCCATGTGCATCTAGGGTTGAGAACCCCTGGCTCAGAGCACTTCTGGAAGTCGGTGCCACGTGAACCTTAGCTGTGGCTACAAGAGGACAGGTGACCGAGGAAGAATCACCAGCTAGGCCCAAATGGGAGGTTGCACGGGGTAGTGGAGGTTGAGGAAGGTCTTTTCTCAGGGGCCAGGACAGCGATGGCTTGTGGCTTTCCCACGGGTCTCGGGAGGCCACCACATGGAATCGAGCTCCCAAACCAAGCCATTGCTGCTTCCTGCAGAAGTGCAAAGGTTTCCCAATACTTAAAAGATGCAAACTACTTCCTAACCGACACGCTGGCCCAGATCCCTGCCTCAGATCTGGGGAGGCATATGGGGCTGGGTCCTGTAGGGACAGATGGGAGAGGGGTTTGGTGGGAACTTGGGTTCCTTGAGGCACAGGGCGTAAGCAGGAAAGACGATGGCCCTGGGAGACTCCCCCTCAGCAGGCCCTTTCCCCACTTTCCAGATGAGGAAGTTGAGGCTCCAAGTACAGAATGTCAGTCACCCACCAACAGCCACTGGCTGGGCAGAGGTGGCCTTGGGCCCAGGTCTCACCAGGCCCCTCTTGGTGCGGAAAGGGCCCCCTTCCTTAGAAAGCTGCAGTGCAGGAGAGGGCAGATGGCGATGGTCGTCATTATTCACGAGGACCCAGAAGCAGATCCCTGGCAGTAGGGAGCTGGGGGGCCTGAGCACGCCTCCAAACCACCCTCTTTCCAGACTGGAGTCCAGAGAGGGCAAGAGATGGCCCCTGGGTCACACAGCTGGTTTGTGCTGGCAGCAGATGCCCCTACTCCCACCTTGGGGGGGTTTTGCCTCCTCCCTTTGTGGGGTGACCTCTGGGGTACAAACGCCTTCCAGCCCAGGGCATGTCTTGGGGGTGGGCTGCAGCCCTGCGTGGAGGCCGGCACAGTGGCCTCCCCGGGAGGGAGGGCGCTGGGCACTGCTCCCTCGTGGATGTAACTGTTTTTCTCCCCTCTCTCTCCCTCCTGCCCTCCCTGATTCCCTCCGCTTTGTTTCCATGCTGTCTGCCCCGTTCCTGCACACTCCTCACCTCACCCACGCTCTGTCACCCTGCGCCTCTTGGGGGCACCCCATTCTTCTGCCTTCCCTTCTCCTGCGTCTGGTCCTGCCTGCTTTCTCGCTGTCTGCCCCAGGAGGTAGGTACCCGGCCGGGCCTTGCTCCCCCAACACCAGACTGGGGAGAGGGCTGCCCTGGCCCCAGAGGAGGGTGGGGGCTGGGCTGACAGGCAGCCTCCGGAATTAGGCGGGGGTGGACTGATTCGGGGCTGGGGTGGGGGCAGGCCCTGCTGTCCCTGCTGTCCCTGCTTGCCTGACTCTCCCCTGCGCTGGCTTCATCTGGGCCCTGAGAGCCCTCCTTTCCTGCTCTGCCCAGCACTTCCCTGCCCAGCCCTCACAGAGGCCCTGGCCCCCCGCTGAGCCCAGGCCCCCTCCTGCCCCTTCCCTTACAGGGGGCCGGGTGAAGACGTGGAAGCGGCGCTGGTTCATCCTCACTGACAACTGCCTCTACTATTTTGAGTACACGACGGTGAGGTGGAGCGGGGCTGGGGGCTGGGGGCTGGGACTCCTGGGTCTGAGGCGGGAGGGCTGGGTCCCCAGGCTTCTCAGCTCTAGGAAGATTGGGGTGCTGGGGATGGGGCTCGGGGGTCCAAGTTCTGTCTGTCTTGTCTTTCAGGACAAGGAGCCCCGCGGAATCATCCCTCTGGAGAATCTCAGCATCCGAGAGGTGGATGACCCCCGGAAACCGGTAAGCCCCTCTTGATGCCTTCCTGCTGTGGTGTTCTCAGGCCCTGGGGCCAGCTCTCAGCAGCTGTCCCTCCTCTCACGTCTCCCCAGAACTGCTTTGAGCTTTACATCCCCAACAACAAGGGGCAGCTCATCAAAGCCTGCAAAACGGAGGCTGACGGACGGGTGGTCGAGGGTAACCACATGGTCTACCGGATCTCCGCCCCCACGCAGGAAGAGAAGGACGAGTGGATCAAATCCATCCAGTGAGTCGGGGCTGGGGGGCTGGGGAGGAAGGGGCTGGGGCCTGGCTCCTGGGTCCGAGGAAGGAGGAGCTGAAGCCTGGCCCCTTTGATCCTCACCCTGGGGTCCCACCCCTTCTGCAGGGCAGCTGTGAGCGTGGACCCTTTCTACGAGATGCTGGCAGCGAGGAAGAAGAGGATTTCGGTCAAGAAGAAGCAGGAGCAGCCTTGACCCCCTGCCCCTACTCCATTATTTATTGTGGAGCTGCCCCGCCCGGGTGGCTGGACCCCTGGGCCTGGGGCTGTGGATCATGGATCCCGGTTCCTATTTGGAAGATTCACCACCTGGCGCTCCTCTCTCATTATTTGTAATTAACGCTGTTGGTAATCTTATTATTTAACCCCTTGTGGCCCGTGGACCCCCTCATTTCTTGGGGTTGACAGAGTTGAGGTGTTTGGTGGAGCCAGCCAGCTGGCCATCCCCTTGATGAACTGCTGGCACTGCCCCTTGGTCCTCAGGGGAAGCCGGTGTGTCAGTTGTGGGGCTGCAGTAAAACAAGACGTTTAGCGTGGACAGAGCTAGTGTTTAGAACTCCCGCTCGGGGACATAGTGTAGAAGCTTCCTGGGGCCTTCACCTCGGATGTGTGCCTGCTGTGCACTGAGCTGGCAGCCGTGGGCCAGGCAGACCCTCTTCCCCACTCATGCTCTTAACGGGCTTGTGGCCTTTGAGGGGGCCTGGTGTCTGCTGGGGCGTGAGTGTGCTCAGTGCTTTGAGGGCTGACTGCAGCTCCTCGGGAGGCTCGGGAACGAGGAGTCTAAAGGGAGAGGGGCCCTGCTGACCAAATATCCCTGGTCAGGGCCTGGGGTGGGAGTGGTGCCACTCTCCGAGGCAGGCTGGGGCCCGGCCAGGAGGTGGTGCGTGGGGCCCATGGGGCAGTGGGGCCAGTTTCTCTCCCATGAGGGGATGCTTCACCCCAAGGACAGGGTCAGGAACCTGTGTTTTCCACATTTTACCCCTGCCCATTTCTGGGTAATCTGACCGCCTCAGAAGTGCAGGGATTGCCTTCTTTGGCGGTGGGTTCTGGGAGGAGCTCCAGTGCAGGCCTGGTCCCCTCTGCCCCCCAGTTTGAGGCAATCGTGATGTCCCCAAAGGAAGAGGAATCTGGTACGGGCAAACTGGGATTCTCCCAGTTTCAGAGCCTTGTGAATAGAAGACACTACAACTCCCGGCAGCCCCCGAGACCAAGATACCTGTGAAAAAGCAGCCTGCCATCCCTGGGTCCGACAGGTGCCCTGGAGGAACTGACCTTCATTGTTGAGCACTCTCTGTGGGAAGAAGAGCGTCCTGAAACTCGTACCTTGACTGCAAGCAGCTGCCGGCGCGATTCTCCGCATAGTGCAAAAACAATGTAACCACCCTCAAAGGCTTCCCCCCTCACCCCATACTGTGAGATCACTTCGGACTGCAATTCCCAGCAAGCTATGCGGCGCTGGCCGCCCCGCTGGCGGGAGAGTCAGTCTCCAGGTCTCTTGGGAGTTGTTTCTCACGACTCCATCGTCGTGTTTACCTTGATCTGGCCCCCTAGCTTTCTGAGGGTTAGGAAAGGAGGTCTGACTCCTTCAGCCCCCAGGGGCTGGTGGGAAATGGAGTTCCCAGCTCCTCCCAAAGGTGCCAGAGAAATCATGTCATCAGGCCCTGGGAGATCATGAGGAATGAGGTGCCTGGGTAAGCTGAGGGCAGCCCCAGTACCAGCCTCCCTGTGCCATCCTCCTTGGCCGAGTAGTGAGCGCCTGCACCTAGAGAAAGCCGGCGCTCTGGACACGCGGGGACGAGCATTCCAGGCAGAGGGAATAGCATGTGCCAAGGACTCATACAGGCAAAGGCTCCATGGCCTGGAGGAACTGACAGCGGCCAGGGGTGCCTGTGTGGTGGTGCTGGGGGTGAAAGAAAGGGAGGAGGTGAGGGCAGCGGGGAGGCCCAAGCCCAATGGTTTAGGACCTGGGGGGCCATGGCAGGGACTTGGGTTGTATTAGGGCGGATGGGAAGCCAGGCCAGTGCGGGACTGAGGTTATCAGGAGGTGCCTCTGGCTGGTAAGGAATAATTTGGAAGTGAGAAGTGGAAGCGGGGTTGGCCCAGGAGGCGGTTGCAGGCATCCAGGTGCAAGAGGGGGTGGCCGTGGAGGTGGCCAGACTGTACCCAGGAGAGGCTTTGACGGAGGAGCCACAGGACTTGCTGAGGGCTGGGTCAAGAACTTGAGAATTCTGACTTGAGCAACTGGTGAAGGGAGTTGCCATTCACTGAGATGGGCAAAGGGAAATTTGGGGGGAGAAAAATTTCAGTGCCTCTGTTCTGGCCAAAATAAACTGAAGATGTCTGTGGTAGAGGAATTAACATTGTCCTTCAGCTCTGCCCCTAATCTCTCTCCCCAAAGAGCAAGGATTCCTGCTCCCAGCCCCTTCCTCCTGCCGGCCTCTGACCCCAGGCATCCAGGCCCTCAGCTCCCTCCCTGGCTTGGTTTCACCGGGGGTGGGGGGGTGGGGGGGCACCTGCCCAACAATAGCTCCAGCAGGACCTGTTCTACCAGCAGGGGCAGCAGAGGGAAGAAGCAAAAGCCTAATCCTTGTGCTCCCCCTTTCCCCCACCCCTGTGATTTACACGTGACCCTAACGCCCACCCACCCCACCCCCAATCTTCATTCCCAAAACAAGTCTCCAGCATCCCGGCTGGAACCCCACGCTTTGCGCCTTCCCTCTCCTCTCACCCGGACTACATCCCTCAGATGGGCACGTGAAGCAGGTGGCAGGTGATCAGAGACAGCTCCAGCCAGAGGGGAAAAGACAGAGCCGGAGAC
>PVKY010000384.1:0-51745 GCA_004027775.1 Bradypus variegatus | reverse complement strand
GGATGAGTGGATGCTCCCCCCACTTTGGCCCCAGTACTAACTTGTCCGCCTTATTCTATAGTTAGAGTCCCACCTGCCCCTCTTCTGCCCTCCATGGTGACCACCCTCTACCAGGTGGTGGTGGTGGGCGGGGTCCCTACTGTGCACAGTCTTCCCACCTGCAAAGGTCACCATGTCCTTTACTACCCAAATGCCCATCTCCTGTAAGTGGCTGAGTCCAGGGCCTACCCCAGTCCTCCAGGGATTCCCGAGACCACTGCTTGCCCCTTCTGGCTCCCACCTGCACCCCCTGCTGCAGTGCTGCATGGGAATCCGGCCCAGACCCCTCCCAGCCCCCCTTCCTCTTCCATCCGCTCCCCTCTCCCCAGAACCCAGCCCAGCATCCTCTCCTTCCTGCCCCAGGCACTGCTAACTCGGCCGGCTGTGCGTGTGTCAGGCCCACTGTCCATGCAGGAGGGAAACAGGCACCTGCCCGGAGGAGCTTAGATCGCCAAGTCCCTGCTCCCACACTGCCTGCCACTCCTCACTGCAGGGTACACCTGGCTGTGGGGTGCCCCTGGCTGGTGTCCTCCAAGGGCAGCCCCGCACCCTGCTCCCCAGGCTCCACCTGCTTCCTGTGCAGGCAGCTTGCACCCTCCCTCTCCCTCCCTCCCTCCTTTCATAAGTTCAAGACCCTTAGGGCTGCTGGAGGGAAATTCCACATTCCAGTGACTTTATCATACAGAGCGATTATGTTTCCTTTCTCTCAACCCCTCTTATACCCGAGCCTCCCTGCCACAATTAAAAAACCCACTAAATGGCTTTCCTGTCAATCAGGCTCCCTCTTCCCTGTTACTGGACTGGCCACCATGTCTCTTTAATGTCCCCTGGATCAGATTCTTAGGTCCAGCTTAGAAGTACCTCTGTTTCCTCCATCATCAGTAATCTCTGGTGTCCAAGAGAAAAGAGGGTCAACTGTCAAAACACACCCTGGGATGAGGGCCCCTGTGTTGGGTCTGCGTCCAGTAGAGCGTCGTCTTCTCTGTGTACAGACTGTCCCGACATACGAGGAACTTATTAGCTGTGTGACCTGGGGCAACTTACAGCCCTTATTTATAGCAGTGACACTTCTTTATAATGATGATAATCGGTGGTGCTGTTGTTGCTGTTAATTACCTAGTGCATGTACTTTCCCCCTTTAAATCATCCTGGACAGAGTTTTGCCTTCTTTCTGGAAGATGCTTTACGAAAGCAGCCCCGCAGTATGCAGCCCATTTCTAGCCGGGGGACTCCCCATTGGCCAGTTCTTTGAGTGCCCCCCAAGTCTCCCTGCTGCAGAATCAGGGGCCGTGTGCCCGCAGATGCAAGAGAACCCTGCACATGTGGGCACGTGCACCCCAGCACTTGCTGCCTCTCCTGCCCTGTGTCTAAACCCCACGGTGGGGGGGGGAGGCCTGTGTCCCTCGGTCAGCCTCAACCAGGATGGGCCCAGCGGTGACATCGGCAAGCATTGGGCACAGAGAGTCCCACTGACCCACAGTGGGTGGGCCGAGAGCTCACTCCTCAGAGATGGAGCCTGGGCACAGATGGGGGCTTTGGTCCCTTCTTGACTTGTTTCTTGTAGGTGCCTCTCACATACCTAGAAGAGGAGTCCCAGGGTGCTGTAGGGTTCTCCTTCTGTCACCCTGCTTCAGACTCCATCCCCCCTCTCTGCCTTCGCCTTAGTACCCCGCCCCTTCACCCTCCCCACCTTGGAGGAAAAAGCCCAGTGAAGCCCAGTGGGGACCAGTGTTTCAGAAATCTATGTCCCTGAGGGCCACCCACAACCTAGAAAATGCTCTTTGGGTGGAAGAGGCTGTGTGCGTCTGTGTATGGACATCATCTCTCTCGAGGACATCTAAATGAAGATGCCCAAGAGTGGCTGCGTGTCTGTGGCCTAAGCAAGAGAGGGAGAGCATGGCGGGGGACTGTGTGTGACTGAGCAGGGTGGATATGGGTGGTTTTGCATGTGTCCCTGGGTGGGAGTGGCCCTGTGTTCAACTAGTGGAGTTCAGCCTGTATGTACAAATGTGTGTATGTGCACATATATGCATACCCATGCACAAGTGTTCATGTATGTGCCCAGGTGTGTGTACATGTAGGTGTGTGCCCACAAATGTGTGTGCACATGTGTTGCACAAGTGCATATGCAAGTGTGTGCACAAGTGTGCACTTGTGTGTTCATGTGTGTGTCTTCCACAAATTAGCATGTATGTGTGCACATATGTCTTTGCAGTGTGTGTCTGCATAGGTGCATATGTCTGTGCACATGTATGTGTATCTGCAAACTGTGCATGCATGTGCACAAGTGTAGATATGTGCACACAAACATGTACACATGTGTATGCATATGTGTCTTGGATATGTGTGCATGTGTGTGCATACAGGTTGGTGTGTATGCTTGTGTGCATGTGCATGCACACTTCCTCTGGGGTGTAAGCATCTCCACGTGCATCTCCATGCACCTGATTTATTAACGAGGACAATACAAGGAGAGTGTGCCTATTACTTCTGGTGTCCCCATCAGCTCCTGACAGCTTCGTGGAATTGAAATATCTTATTTAATGCAAGTAAGAATCATTTTAAATATCAACTGTGACACTCAAGGACTCGAACCAAAAAGGGCATTGTGTGTTTCCCCCGCGTGCTAGAGAAGATGCCACATTTGTTAGGCAGTTATTTTCTCCCCTGCTTGTCTCTTGTCTCTAAAAATCCAATTATCTGTCTTGGCTCTTTTCCGCACTGTCATCACATGCCCTCCACCCCGAGCCTAGCTCCTCATCAAGGAGGAAGAGGTAGGCTGAGCCAGTGGGGTCCTGCCAGGTTACATCGGGGCCACCTGTGGTGGGGACAAAGAGACCGGGGCATGGGTTATGGGCAGGTCTTTCTTTGCGCCCTCTTTCTCCGCTGGTCCCAAGCCCGGCCCCCAAGTTCCTCTCTTCTCCACCTGCTCCCTTTGACCCTGTAACTGGAGGAAGGCAAAGCTTCCCCCGTCAAAGCATCTTCAGTACTCTGCAGCTGTCAGAAATGACAGTGAAGAGCTATGCACAGCTGTGGAAAGATGTCTAAGATATATCGTTACAGGCACAATGCAAGGAGAACAGTGTGTACAGGAGGCCATGTTTCAGGCTTTCAAAAAGGAAGGGATTATAAAGTTATATTTGCTTACATTTGCATGAAGAAATTCTGGAAAGATACTCAAAAAACTAGTAACAATGGTTTCCTCCATGAGTGTGTTGGGAGTCAGAGATAAATAGGCAGCTGGGGACAGGGATGGGTGGACATTTTACTGTGTAGTCTTTTTATTCTTTGCTTTTTATATCACTCTTTTTAATTGTTTCTAATAGACTATAAACAATATATCAATTTTATTTCCACCAACATCCATTTTAAAAATACAAGAACAAGCTCTTCTTTATTGGAAATTTTTCATTGTTCCTTTTTCTCCTTGAACTTAGGAATTCTATCCCACTTTCTCCATAGAAGTTTATCCTAATGGTATATTTATATATCTTATGATTGAACATCTTTTATTGATCAATATATCATACTTCTCGGCCCAAAAAATAGCATTTAGATTGACATTTTGGTTGCCCATAGCCATACATTTCTAAGTATCTAAAAGTTCTTTAGAGGAAGTCACCATTATAACTATTAGTAGTACCCAGTTGTTCAAAACAACATAAATATAAATCTTGAAAAATAATGATTAAAGATAAAAAAAGTAACCTTTGGTAATATCATACTTATAGTTTTATGATTTGTTACCATTGGAGAATACTGGGTGAAGAGTATTTTTCTTTGATTTTTAAGTCATATATCTCCTAGTCTAAATAAATAAAGAAATAAATCCTTTATGGGGATCCCAGAGGTAGGTGAAGCCAGGTGTCCGCCAGGTCCTTGCACCCCTTTCCCCCCGGGTGGAGACTGAGGCTGCAGGTCACCCGGGAGAGGTGGCCACTTAGCTGCCGTCACTGCTCCATTCCGGCAGGACCCGGGCTCAGGCCCCTCCACCTGGAAGACGCAGAGGGAAGGGGCTGGAAGGTTGGGAAGTCAGACTGGTGGAGAGAGGGGTTCACCAGATGTCAAAAGGTTGAAGAGGTGGCTTTCAGTAGGGAATCTGTCCTTCTCTTGCCATCCCCAGGGTCCCCTGGGAGATGAGACAAGAGGACGCTCTCTCTGCATCAGCCCCTCCGTGAGTGAGAAGGGTTAGGAGCCGACAGGGCGTGGCTGCGCTTTCGTTGGTGGCTGGGGTCACTTGGGGTCATGACTGTGGGAACCGAGTGCCAGGCAAGAGAATGTGTGCCCGCTGGCGGTTGGCATGGAATCCTTAAGGATGGACACTTGGGAATCCTTCTCTGCAGGGAGGGATCCTGCCACACCCTCCTTGTCCTCCTCTCTGAGCCTCCCCACCTCACTCCAGCCCCTTCCACTCCCTGCCAATTACTCCTTCATCCGTTCCTCATTCAACGAGCATTTGTGCAGCGCCAGCCACGGGCCAGGTGTGTATGTCCAGGATGTCACTTCAAAGGGGCATCGTCACCCCCACTTTACAGATGGGAAAACTGAGGCTTGCAAAGGTTCCTAACTTGCCCAGGCCACACTCCTAACAAAGGGCAGAAACAAAAGTCCAGCTGAGATCCCCCGGCTCAGAAGCCCTGGTACAGTTTCCCATGCCATGCTCCCTCTCGGACAGATCAGATGCAGGCTCAGAAGCCATCCCATCCATCCCCCTGTCCCCAGTGGAGCATGGAACGCCTGGGCAGGGCTGGGTTCATCCAGTTTCCTGCAGGGTGGGCTGCCACAGGTGGACAAAGCCAGCAGAGCTGGGCCAGGGTATCTCGAGGCCCTGGAGGGAGCGTTCCCAGGATAATGAGAGATGTCACTGTCATCTTCAGGGATGCTTACAGCATACTGGGTCTGCAAAGCAAGAGGCTGGCCAGCTGCCTCTTCCATCCGCCTGGGAGAGGAGAGCTGCAGTTTGGGCTTCCCGGGTAGGAGAGGCAGTGGGCGGACCTGTTACTTTAAATAATATCGCTTGCACGCTAGAAATAGGTCTCGCAGGCAGGGAGCACCAGGGTAAGAGACTGCCAGGGAGCAGGAGGCAGGAGGAGTGAGAGAGGGGCTGCACGGACCGCGGGGCCACGGAGCTCCTGCCCTCGCCTGCAGACAGGGACAGAGGGGCCACCCAGGGCCAGCCTTCCTCTGCTGGCATCCGGGGAGGGACAGGCACGCAGCCAGCCTGCCTTCTTCTTGGGGCCTGGAGGTTCCCAGCTGAAGCAAACAGTCATAGTCTTCTGCAGAAATCTACTTTTATTAAAGTTTAAATTTCATCACACATCACTGACATCAGCAAACAAATCTAGATGCAATCCCTGGTGCCTTTTTTATAATGTATACTTAAATTATATGTGCAAAGTGCATTCTTATTTTATTTTTTAAGATCAAGGCAGTATATGCCTATGATAAAAAAAATTCTAATGGCACAGAAAGACATAAAATTAAAAAGTAAGAGTTTCCCTCCCTCCCGATCCCCAATACTTCTCCCAAAAGGGAGATGTGTTCTTAAATATATAGCTCAAAAAAATTTTTATGGATTTGTGTTTACATGTACATAAGAGTATACATGCATGTATGTATGTATATGTATATGTGTGTCGGTATGTTTATGTGTATATGTATATGCGTGTATGTGTATATATGTATGTAAATGTATGCATGTATATGTATACATATATATATTCAATTTCAGTTTACCCAAATGATATCATACCATTCACAGCATTCTCTTTGGGGACAACAAATTCAAATTATTTAGGGGGGAGTCAATTTGCATGATCCTAAACATTAAACTAAAGAGTTCAGTAGCCTGAAGCAATGAACAGCAACTAATAAGAACACATTGTCATCCTTGGTCCTGACAGTCAGCTGTGATATTATTTAGCCTCCTGCTACCTCGTGTTCTTTTTTCACATAAATCCTGGCCCAACCCCCACCTTCACCCCTCTTCCACTTGGTGCGTCTTGGAGACCTTTCTATTTCCATCCATGCACGTGCTCCTCATTCGCTCTGTGACTACGGCATTATTTATTGATCCAATTCCATTTTGATGGACTTGCAGGTCGCTTCCTGTTGTTTTGTTTTTCTTTAATTTCTGCTATTACAAACATCGCTATGGTGAATATCCTTGTACATCTTTTTCATCACAGTTTTGCAAGTGTGTCTAAAAGTCCAGCTCTCAGGAGTGCAACTTCTGGGTCAAAGGGCGTGCATATTTTAATTTTGATGGATTTTGCTCCAAAGCCTGGACCAATTTATACTTCCACCAACAGACCTGAGAGTCTGCCTTCCCTCCCCTCACTCTTGGCAATGCCGGACACGATCCCACCTGTAAATCTTTGGCAATCTTATATGTGAACACTTCGTCTTGTTTTGATTTGGCTTTCTTTCCTTGTGACCAAGGTTGAGCATCTTTTCATGAGTTTATTGGCCATTTATATTTATTTTCCCTGGTGCTTTCTACTTTCTGACTGCATTTGCAAGGTTGGAGAGGTTTGCCAGCCCACCTCCCCTTCTGTCTCCTTCCTCGGGTCACCACGTGGATTTTGAGATCCCCTTTCCCCAAAGCTGCCTCCCCTCAGGAGACCTGGAGCAGGTGGCAAGAAAAGCTGCCTGTGACAGCATCGAGGAGGGGATAAGAGGAGGGGAAGGGGGTTTGCCAGAACTTGGCCACTGGCTCTCTCCCCATCACCACTCTGTGCCCAGTCGTTGGGACAGATAACAGCTACAGCCGGTGACAGACATAAAGGTCCAGGTGGCAGGGGTTCTGGGTGATGCTGCTAAGCGCAAGCAAACTGGGTGCTCAGGGAGCACTGGGGGCCTGAGTGGGAAGGGAGGCCCTGGGAGTGTGGACTGGCTAACACCTGCTCCGAGGCAGATCAGAGAAGTTCTGCCTATGGCCGTATGGCTCATCAGAGCAAGTGACAGATTATCTCCAAACCTCTAAAATGGGATGCCAATAAAGCTGCCTACTCCATAGGTTAGTGCAGAGAGGAGATTGAAGGCTTTCAAATGCCAACAGGGGACAAAGTTTCCACTTCTCCACAGAGCATGGGAAAAGTGAGGATGGAGTATGGGTTTTCCATACATTTAAATGTAATTTTTTAAACTGCCTTTATGCTGAGATGATGGTTTTTTTTGGTGTGTGTATGTGATCTCAAAGCTGTCCTTTTAAAATGAAATGCTGGACCATTTCTATTTATTTTTCTCTCTCTTACCCTTTTTTAAAAAGTTCTGTTGCTTTGATCGTTTGCTTTTTGGTTACTTGGTTTTAATGACATTTGTTTTAAGCTGTACTGGTCCATGACATCCAATAGTCTGGGAATTCTGTGTGAAATGAAGAGACATATGAGAAGTACCTTATACTGAGTATCTGGTTCTCAGAAGGTGCTGAGAAGGTGGTAGTTGTCATCATCATGATGATAAAGGTGATGATGATGGTGGTGATGATGGTGATAATGAGGGCAGGCCCCAGCCAGAACTGTTGTAGATAAAACAAAGCTGGCAACTCCTGGGAACAAGGGTCCTCCATCCCAGGGTTGGTGTGCTCCAAGAACAAGGGCATAGTGAGCTTGTCCACTGAGCCGTCTGTGTAAACCCTTGGACACCCAAGGATCAGAAAGAGCTATGCCAGGCACAAAGCCCTGGTTCCTTTTAAGGCCCTACTAGACCATTTTCCAGGGATAGGAAAGATGATCCCAGAGGGGGCTCCAGGGAAACCAGCCCTGGTCCCCAGCCCCCTCCATGCTACGGAGACCCCTTCACCCATGTCACACCACTAGAAGCCTCTCTCACTCACCTGGCATCCTCCCCACTTCTCAGCCAGGTGAACCCACCGCAGCCTCACTCTCCAGCTGCCTTTTCCCTCCACTCCCTGGCACCAGCTTCTCCTGCTCTTTGGCTGGATGAGGTCCCTGGAGTGGGCGCCTGTGGAGCCACCCCTGGGTCCCACACCCACAGCCCACACCTCCAGAAAGCCAACACATCTCACACTGAAGGTTCTGCCTTCTCCCTCCACAGGGCTACAGTGGAGATCTCTGTAATTTTAAGGATGGAATGAGGCAAAGCATTTTGGGAAACATGTAAATTCCCCTGCCTCTGTCACCTCCATCAATTTCAATTAATGTTTACAACACAGTCCTCTGTGCTTGGCCAAAAAATACCGCCCACCTTTCTCAAGCGTGTGAGTCATTGACGGGGGAGGACAGCCACCTCTACCAGACAATGAAGCACCCTCATTTCACAGCCTCAGGCACAGCACCACCTGGGGAAACTGTGTGTTCCTTCCCGGGCAGCTGAGCAAAGGCCTCATCACCCTTGGGAAGGACCATCCTACTTAAACAGAACCTTTCTGTGACCTCATGACATGGCCAGAGGGTCAAGAGTTCCCTGGTGCTTTTCCCTGCAGAAGAGGGTGGCACGGTGACCTCTGACCTGTCTGACCTCCTGCCCCCCCGGCTGTCTGACCTGCTCACTGGCTGTCTTGTCCTCCCCCAGGTACATGATCACCAGCCTGGACCGCACCCACGCTGGCTTCTACCGCTGCATCGTGCGTAACCGGATGGGAGCCCTGCTGCAGCGGCAAACTGAGGTCCAGGTGGCCTGTGAGTACCACGGGGGGCCTGGGGCAGGGCGGGCAGCTGTAGGGCAGGGTCTGCACCCATCAGCTGCACTCGGGGCTGAGCCAAATCTCAGCCGTGGCCTCCCATGCTTGTGGGGTATCAATGGGGGACCTTCTTGCATGTCCAGGCCAGTCCCCTCATTTTACTACTGTTAAGACTAAGGCCCAGAGAGGTGGCCAGAGCTACCCAAGGTCACACAGATACATCTGGCTCTGAGTTGAGGGTCCTTTCAGTGGAACCAGCCACTCCGTTCCCTCCAAGGAGGCCTCATCACTGCTCCAGTGACGTCCTCTGGGGTCTGCCCCAGCCGTGGGAGGGTCTAAGGGCCAACCTGAGTCTCTCCCACTGCTTGGCAGACTCTCTGCACATCCCTTCTTAACTTTCCCACCCTCCAGCTCAGTCAGCCTTGGAGCAGTGACAGCATGGGGGTCCCTGTGATCTTCAGTGGGGAGCATTGAGAGATGCCTCACAGGGGGTCTCTAAGATGGGGTGGGGGGAGCTGACAAGTCTAAGTTCCCAGGAGGACCAGGTGGGGCAGGGGGGAAATGGTGGCCCCTCACCAAGCCTTTGGGGTACCAGCCTTCTCCCCAACACCAGCAGCCCCTGAAGGCCTTCCTTGCATGGAGGCAGGAGGACAGCATCAGAAGACCCCAAGGGTGTCTTAGGAACCAGGGTCCCAGGGCAACACGTTTCCCCCACAACGCTGATGTCCCCTTTGCAGACCTGTCCCCCACTTCCTAAAATATCTGCCAGGTGCCAGAAATACGGCTCGTGGTAGACTGTTTCATCCCGGGGTGTGTGTTTGTTTGTTTGTTTGGTGGGGAGGGGTCCAAGATTGTGCTGTGGGACATAGGTGCGTGGAAAGCCTCAGCAGACCTGGGAATTCTTTTATAAAACGAAGACTGTCTCTTCCGGGTCCGCAGCCGCTTGCCTTTGATTTAGCACGAGGGAACTCGGTACTTGGAGAGAAGTGAGGCAGAAGGATCTAAAAGAAAATCTCAAGTGAGGCAAAGAATGTTTATAATAATTATGGGGAACAACCCTAATCAAAAGCGGAGGACAGATTGTCCCCATAAATCAGCACTAAAGGCAACTCAACTTACTCCAAAGGGCGGAAAAGCCTGGAATTAAAATGATGGATTTCAGGCAGCCGTCAGCATTGGCTGGAGGAGCCCCGCTGAGCTTCATTTAGCCAGTGCGAGTCCAGCAGGGCAGCGGAGAGCTGTGGGTGAGCCAGAGAGACCTGTGCACATGTGTGCACGCATGTGTGCAAGTGTGTGTGTGTGCATGTGTGTGGGTCTGTGTGTGTGCATGTGAATGTGTGTTCTGGGTCAGCCTGCCTCTTTATTCGTGTGTGTGGGAGGGAACATGTGTGTGTGTACATACCTGGGAGTGTGTGCATGTATTTCGGTGCACTTACATGACTGTACCGGTGTGCAGGAGAGACTGTGTATGTGAGTATATGTATGTCTGAGAAATGCCACCCAGACACTAGGAACTTTCTGGAATTGAGAGCCCCTGATTGGAGATGACACAGTGTCCCCTGGGCTGACCCTGATGGTCAAAGAGAGAAGGAAGGGAGGTCAGCGTCCGTGTGGCTGTGAAGGGATCTGTGTGTCCAGGAACTGTCCCCATACACACCATCTCACATTCATACTTGCATACAAGTACATGCACACACACACATACACACACACACATGCTCGTACTGCCAAGGGAATGACTAGCTCCAGCCTCCCTGTTCCAGAATCTGAGCTTCAGGTCTCATCTCTCATGCCCAGCTTGAGGGCACTCCCTCGAGACTAGGTCAGAGGGCTTATGGTCCCCATCCTAGACCCACAGGGCTCCTCCTGTCCCCAAGCTGGAGGGATGGGCTTGCCCAGGCCCATGCCACAGTGCAAGCAAGCCAAGTGGGCAGAAGGGCTCTGGTAAGGACCAAGGGGCACCTGGCATCTCCTGGGTGCTGTAGACAAGGGCTCAGACCGACCCTTCCCTGCCCACTAGGAGCTCTCGGCCTAAAAGCAGAGTGAGAAGCAGGTGACAGGGACTCGTCGGCCCTGATGCCTTAACCTTCGGCCACAGCACAGAACTTCATTGTGTGTTTACCTTGAGCCCCTGCCTCTGACATGCTGCTGGTTCCCTGGCCCTGGGCCACCCAGGTGATGCTGGGATGCAGGAATGACCTCAGGTGGCAGTGGCATGCAAGACCCTGGCCCAAACTCTCGAGGGATCTTCAGGGACGCCACCGTTGCTGAGCCCCCAGGTGCAGGTGGAAGGGTTCAGGCATGCTTTACCGTGGTGGCAACTTGGGGTACTAAAGGCAGTACAGCTTCATGAAGGAGATGGCCTCAGAGTCAGACAGAACACGTTCAAAGCCTGGCTCTGCTCTGGAGGGCTGTGTGACCCCGAGCAAGTGACTGAACCTCTCTGAGCCTCCACTACTCAGGTTCTTCATCTATAAAATGTCTAATAATACCCACCTCCTAGACTTGCCAGGAGGATTTATTGAGTTGCCTTATGCCAAAGTGCCAGCCAGTGCCAGCACATAGCTGCTGTGATTAGCATGACACATCACCACATGAAGCGAAGAAGGGCAGCCCTCAGAGTTCACAGGCCTCGGGCAAATGTTGTCCAAGCCAAACACGGAGAGCACCTTTCCCTGTGCCATCCTACCAGCCCTACCCCTGCCCCTCCACCACCTCCCTCTGTGGGACCCCACTCTGCTCCTGCACCCTCTCAAAGCCTGCACATGGCACCCTGGGCTGCGGGAGCCTCCTGGACACGGTTGTAACCACATTTGTCACCGTGTCCCCACCATGTCACACTGTGATGCTCTTACTAAGCTGTGCAGATGTGGTTGCAGGCCCCTGGCAAAGGACGAGGGACACCTTGGAGGGGCTGCAGGGGAAACGGAGTCAAGGAGACCCGGGTTAACCCCTTCATGACCACCAGCCGCTGCCCCACCCCAGCCAGCACCGAGACCGGCCCCGGATACCCAAGGTGGGCCACGTTGCAGACCCTGAAGCTGCCACTTCCATGACTTCGTAAAGCAAAGCCACTGTTGGCAGCCTTGGGGGCCCTAAAGCCAGGGCCTGGGAACTCCCACCTGGCCACAGGGAGACACACTCGTCCTCACAAGCCAAGAACGGTTTCTAACAGCCTGCTCGGCCCCAACAATCACGATGGGCCTGGAAGCTGAGAGCCCCAGTCCCCTGCCCTTGCTCGACAACTGCCTCATCCCAGGGGCCCTTCTAGTCAAAGAATCCCTGGTTCAACCACCCCTGCTACCTTCTGGGAATTCTGGATGCAAGGAAATGTGAGACCATTCTCACCTGTAACAGCTCTCGTTCCTAGGCGTCAGTGTGCTGTGGTGCACCCCATTTTACAGATGGGGAAGTTAGGCTCAGCCAGGTCACGTAACTTGCTGAAGTCCCACAATTAGGAAGCATCGGAGCCAGGGTTTGAACCCAGGACTGCCTGATTCTGCAACAGTTTCCTCACCACTCCCCCCCTGGAGGACAAGAAGTCCAAAATGGTTGGGAGGAAGATGCTGATTACTGCTGGGATCGGGGTTCAACAGGATGAGAGGGGCACTCTGGGACCATGGTATTCCATCTCCAAACACCTGCCAGAGGATGCTCCTCTGTCACCTGGGAGGAAGGCCTTTCTCGCCAGTGCAGACGGCAGCCCGGTAACGTCCTTGAATTTGCTGTCAGCGGGGCGTGAAGGTGGAACATGCTGCCAAATAGCTCCGGTTCCTTCGTGGGCCAGGTCATGACCCTGCGCCTTAAAAACATGGCCGTGCCATGGGGGTGGGTGCCGGAGAATGTGGACTTGGGGTTCCAGCCTCCACCTGAGCCCGGGCCAGCTCAGGACTCTGGCAGGTACAGTCCCTGGCCTGGGCCTCAGTTTCCTCATCTGTAAAATGAGGGTGACCTCAAAATCCATTTCAGTTCTGATGTCTACTGAAGTGAAAGTGACTCCCAGGGTCAAGGCTCATGGAGCCCAGCCTGGAGGAGAGGGGCTCACCCCAAGAAGCCCCCAGCCACCCCTGGCCCTGATGCAGGGCCCATTGCTGGGCACCTGGGGCACAAGAGGGGGTGCAGATGAAGGAAGGAGCACAGCCTTCCTCTCCCTGGAAAGACAAGACACACTCCAAAGTGGCCCAGAGACACATGTCAACAGAGGCAGGTCCAAGCCAAACACCGGTGTCCCGGTGCTAAGGAGCACAGCGGCACTTCCAGAACAATCCTCAAGTGTAATTGTGTAGATGTCTCTCCTTTACAGGTTCTCAGGACGGCTCTGAGAGGTCAGGAAGGGTGGGTGTTGTGAGGTGCATCTCCGGATGGATAAACTGAGGCTCGGAGTGGTCAGTGGATGTGATGTACCCAAGGCCCCACGGATTCCACCCATAGGGTGTGACCTGCACCCAGCTGTGAACCTGGGGTGCAAATCCTGACTCACCTCTTGCTAGCTGTGTGACCTTGGGCAAGTTACTCAACTTATGTGGACTCGTATTTTCTCGTGCGTGGAACAAGAACACTAATACCAGTACCCACCTTGTGGGCTGTGCCAGAATGAATGCATCAAAGCCCACAAACCATCACCAACAGCTCCCAGCGTGGGGCCACCCTCGAGACAAGAAGGTGCTCTCCCTCCTGGGCCAGCGAGGCTGGCTGAGTAAACATGCACACACTTTCCCTCCTGGCTGCATGAGAGGGTCCTTTCCTGAGCCACCCCCACTGCCCCCCAAGGCTGGGACGGGACGAGGCAAACGAAGCAGGCGCCAATGGGCACAGGGGCTGAGGCCCCTCCTGACATCTCGCAGCCTCGAGCCCCACTCACCTCACCTGAGTCCCAGCCCTGCAGCCCTCCCAGGCTGACTCCCTACAAACCTCCTGCATCTGTCTGTCTGTCTGTCTCATACACACACGCAGATGCACAGAGGTCCACGGATGGGGCAGCCTGCTTCCCACTAATCCTTCCCTCTCCCGTCCTTGGCTGTCTCTGCTTCTCAGGGTGGGAAGGTTTTGCCCTGCGGCTCCGAGCAGCAACCTGCACAGCTGCTGCCCTTGGAGGCTCTTCCCAGGTCGGCCCGGCCCTTGCCCCCCGCCCCGCCCCAGGCCCCCTTCCCAAACAGGGACTCTGAATTGGGTTCTAATGAGAAATTAATAAGGCAGCTGTGCTAACAACTAATGATAATGGCAAAGTCATTAAATAAAGACTCTTTACATGTTTTTAATTACAGCAATTAAGGGGAAGTCAATAAAACATCTCCCCCCTCCTTAGCCCCCTTCCCGTCCCACTCGGAGTCTCTCTGTTCTTTTTGGGTTTTTTTTTAAGTTGCCATAAATTTCTGGCATGCCGCAAGTGGGATGAAGGGCTGAGAGTCTGGGAGCTCCCACCAGCCAAGGTTTCCCACACCCACGTCCCATGGGTGCCTCCGTGTCCTCACCAGGCCACATCCACCATGTACCCCAACCCCAGCACCAAACCCACCAGCCCAACTCTAGGCAAACGGCCCCTGCGTCGCCCCGGGGGTCTCGCCTGCTCCTTTTCCACCAGGTGGCTTGGCAGCCACTGTGCAGTGAGATGGGGGCTTCGTCCCCTTGTCACGCGGGCTGGGCTTAGTGTCTCAAATGCCACCAGCAGGCCCGTTTTTCTCAGCTCCCACCCTGAGGTGTGAGCGGTGGGCGTGGACTCTTCAGCGGCATGCAGCAGCTCAGGATAACACCGTGGTGACTTTCTGGAGCACCCACTGTCCCTGAATATTTGGTTCCTCTATGAGACAGCTCTTGCCATACACCCATTAGAAGCTGGACACTGTTCTAGGCAGGAAGGACACAAGGGGGACGAAGCAAAGACAGATGTCCCCCAGGGCAGCAGGGGGAGACAAAAGTTAAACAGTGAGCACACGCAACAGCCATAGGTCACGGGCCAATGAAGAAACGTCAAGTGCCGTGAGGGAAAGTGAAGCCGGGCGCAGGTGACCGCAGCCCAGGCGGGGTCCTGCCCAGTAGGGCGTTTCAGGGAGGCCCAAGGAGGCTCGAAGGATGCCAGGGGGTGGCAGGGATCTGCTCAGGCAGGGGAACATCACGCTAGACCAGGCAGCAGCAAGTGCAGGGCCCTTAGGGTTCGTGGGTGCCCGAGGCTGGGGTGGCCGGGGCGGGGGAGGGGCAGGGAAGTGGAAGGCGATGAGGCCGGAGAGCAGGTGCAGGGGCCAGACACAGCCTCTAGCTGTGGTCAGCCCCCTCCGGCTGTTACTCACACGAGACGGAAGCATCCATGGTCAGAGGCAGAGGAGCGATAATAAGCTTGTTGGAGGGAGATGCAATGTGTTCCTAATAAACCAACACATGAAACATCGATGAAATGCCCTTCCCTGCCCACCAGATTGGCAAAAACCAAGGAGTCTAATAAGACCAAGTGTTGGCGGAAACTCACATCGTCACTGGTGGGCATATAAATTAGTACAACTGCTTTGGAAAACAGTTTGGCATTTTCTCATAAAACTCACACGTGAGTGTCCTCCCATCAGCAGGGGCTTCTCTAGAAGCCACAAAGGGGCCTGCCCTCAGCAGGACAGTGAAATACAGGAGACACCCCAGACGTGTCGCCCATGTCGTGACACGTGGAATTTGTGCAGCCGTGAAAATGGCCAAACCAAGGGCGACGACTGGAGGTCTGGAAAATAATGCTACACAAAAAAGCAAGAAATAGAAGATGAAATGCAGATTAATCTTAGGTATAGAGGGCGCAAAATCAGACTAAATTAACCACAAAATGTTCTTGTGGTGAGACTCAAGAGCAAAGCACTGAGGTGACAGCCACAGATTCGGGGCGGGTTCCCTCTGGAGAGGGAGGAGGTGGGATGGCAGCAGGCCCCAGGGGAAGGGGGCTGACGTTTTGTCAGTGTTCTGTTCCTTAAGCTGAGTGGTAGGTACGTGAGTGATCGTTTTATTCTTCTTCTTTAAACTATACATATAATTATATTTGCTCCTTTGTATACATGACATTTTTCATGATGAAATATTTTAAAAGTAAACAAAACCAGTGAGGATATTCTGAAATGTACTTCCTTTTAAGACATAAGAAAGACATCTTGAGAATAATTTGTAGACCCCAGGTCTACACTACTTTGCTTTAGAGGGAGTGGGGGGAGATTTGGTGCTGCAGGGCATAATACAGTATATTAACAAGCACGTGTCTGAGGGATAAGTGCAGTAAACACTTACCTGTTTCTATGAAGTGGAAGTGAACTTTCCTGGGGGTCCAGGAGTCCCAGCCACTGTCTCTGTGGGGTCCTGCTTTCCTGTGCCAGCTCTCTGGCAATGGCTGGCTGAATGGACCCCCCACACACCTTGGGAATGTCTTCCAGATGCAGTTCAGTGCTCATATGACTGCACCCTCAATCCCAGAAAGTAGAGGCAAGAGGATCCCTGAGCAGAGCCAGGAGGTCCCCTAGACAAAATAGAGAGCACTGGGGGCCTGAGGGCCACAGGACGTGGGGAGACTGTGCCACGGAAAAGTGGAAGAACCTCAACAGCAAAACTTGCACCAAGGCCAGCTGTGCCTTTCCTTCAGATATCCGTCCAAACATCCATCCATCCATTCGTCCGTCCCTCTCTCCTACCCTCCCTCCCTCTAACCACCTATCCATCCAGCCATCCACTCATCCAAACCTTCAACCCCGCCTTCTCTTTATCCATCCTTCCATCCCTCCCTCCATCCATCACCCATACATACCTGCCTTCTTCACTCCCTCCCTCTCTCCAGCAATCCATTCATCTATTCCTCCTCTCCTCAAAGCATCCATCCCTTCATCTATCCATCCACTGAATAAACCCATGCCCCTGTCCTACTGGCCTTCTTTTATTTCCTATAACCAGCCCCTCTCTCCTACCTCCTGGCCTTCACACAGTCTCTTCCCTCTGATCCAGAACACCCTCTCCCACCTCCGCCTGCCCCACACGCACACACACCCCTAGGTAACACCTGCTCATCAGCTTAAAAACTGCTCAAGGAAGGCTCACCCCACCTCCCAGTCTAAACTATATTCCCCTGATTCTGTCTCTCAGGACCCTGATCTCCCTCCCTAACAGTTGTCACAGTAGGTCATTGAATGTTTGTTTGCAACTGGTTTGCTTATTCCTTCTCAATGAGCAGACCCTGAGCTTCTGCAAGGGGCGGAGCAGATCTTCCTTCTTTGTCTACTACGGAGCTTTCCTGACCCCTAGCAGGGGCTCAATAAAGAGTTGTTGGACACCAGGTGGGTTTAGGGAGAGCCTGCTGTGTGCAGCCTGTGTGGCAGGGGGTCATGCAGAGAGTTGCTCATGAACACACGCCTGGAATCCTACCTCCAGGAGCTCACAGTCCAGGGGAAAGAGGAAGAATTTTAACTCAGGGTAGGGAGAGACGTGTCAGGAAAGAAGCATAGAGGAAATGTGAGGCATGGCCCGTTTTGGACCCCAGCCCGGCCCAGCCCCAACTGCTTAACATTGGATGAGCCCGTCTAGCTCCATGAGCCTTAATTTCTTCACCAAGGAAATTGGAGCTAATAAAACTAGAGGAAGGAGAAACACTACTAAGAAAGAAATTGCTTTAAATTGTTCAAATATATCTTCTGAGTTCTGTGAAAAGTTGTTTAAAAAGATAAAATTATACTAAGAACTGAAATCACAGTGATTTATTGTTGTAATTTTTATAGACAAGGCCAAGTAATAGAAATTAATAAGCAACCAACAAGCATGTATTTATTAAAATGTACTTTGGCATCCATTCCTGCATTATCATGTGAAGTCTTCCTAGAAAGAAACCTGGCAGGGGGTAAGCACTCAACAAGTTCTTTAATTTTACTTGGATGGCTTGGGGTATCTTTATTGAGGAGCAGATGTTTTCACCTAAACTGTGAAAAATGCATAGGATTCCAATGTATTAATAGTACAATTTTTTAGCACTTTTATATTCTCTTCCGGGCTCTGTGGCTGCATAACTAATTACCCCAAAACTTAATGGTGTAAAACCATCGTTAATTATGTCTACTGACTCCGTGGGTCTGGTGGAATCTGGACAGGACACAGCTGGAGCAGGTGGTCTCTGCTGTCTGAGCACCGAGGCCTCAGCTCTCAGGTAGGAGAGAGGCTGGGAGGCTGCTGGAATCACCGAGGACTCACGTGCTCAGTCACGTATTGGTGTTGGCCATTGGCCGGGGACCTCAGGGGCTCTCCAGATGAGCCGTTCCTGTGGCCCCCTTATGATGTGGAGCCTGGGTTCAAGGCCAAGTGTCCAAGAGAGAAAGAAAGCCAGGTGGAAGGTGTAGCCTTTTGATGACCCAGCCTGGAAACTCACTTGGGATCACTTCCACCAAATTCTGTTGGTGGAGGGGTATGAGTTTCCTCCTTCCCAGGTTCAAGAGGAGGGGACATAGGCCTGCCTCTCAGTGGGAGGCAAGTCAACCATATTGCAAGAAGATCCTGTGTGCAGGATGGGAGGTAACTGCTGGTGCGGTCATCTTTGGAAAGATACGGCCTAACACACGCACACACTTATCTCACATAGTCCTCACTATGGCCTTATGAGGAAGGTGCCATTCTCAACTCCATTTTACAGAAGAGGAAATTAAGGTTCAGCCAGGTCAAGAGTTTTGCCCAAGGTGGCAGCTAGTAAGTGGGAGAACTGGGATTTGAACTCATGCCAGTGACTCTAAAGCTGCAAACCCCATTGCCTACCAAGTTCAGAACAAGGATGCCAACAGCAGATTTTATTTTTTGACCCTTAATTGACCAGATCTCTCCAGGATGCTGTTGAATCGTGGAGTGCTGGTGAATCATGGCTTGTTCCAGTAGAATTCCAGGCAGAGATCGGGCACAAACAGAAGCCCTGAGGTGGGAAGTAGGGTGTAATAATTCAAAGTGGCAGGAGGTGGCACACTATGCATTGTGGGTATTCGGGTGATGGGTAGATTGCAGTCACATTAGGGAGGGATGTTGAATCAGGCCAGAGAGATTAGACTCTGCCGGAGCAATGGGAGATTCCGAAGGTTCTGAGCAAGAGAGCGATGTGATCAGAAAAGCGAATCAGGAGCAGTGTTTGAGATGGATGGGAGGGGTTCCAGTGTAGGGATTTAGGCGATGCCACAGGGGGCCAGTGTAGCCTGGGCAATGGGGCTAGCTGGTTGGTGGGGCCCGAGAGGACACAGGGGACTTGGAACGTGAGAGCGCTATTCCAAGGGAAGAGCCAAAGGACTTTGTGGGTGTCAGAGAAGGGAAGTGCCACAGACGACTGCAAGGGTTTGGCCTAGGTGATTGAGACAGAATGGGGGTGGGGAGAGCAGTTGGAAATTAGAGGGCAAGAAGGAGGGCTTGGAGAAGAGGGCCTGGCAGAAATGCCCAACCGACTGGTGGCAGTTGGATCCTAGAGTCCTGGGGAGCTAGAGCAGATGGAGGGCATCTGCAGAGAGATCTTGGACAAAACAATTAGTGACACGCCAAGGGGGACAAAGTGGCAGAAAAGAGAATCAAGCCTGGGACTTTGGAAAATGAGGGTGTAGATAAGTGGTTCTCAAACTTTGGGGTGTTCCAGAACCCTTGGGAGAGTGTCAGGAACCCAGCACGGCCTTTCCTTGGGAGGAAGGAGAGGTGGGAGCACCTTCATGGGTGCACACAGGTCCCCCAGGGGATTCTGAGACCCTCCAAAGTGTGGCTTAAGCCAAGAGAGTAGCTCTCAGCGTTGGCTCCTGTTGGAACTACCGGAGGAGCTTCAAAAACACCGATGGCTGGGTTCCACCCACCCTAGAAATTCTTACTTCTGGGAATAGCAGAGCCTGCACAGGGACATCTAAGGTGCAGACTCCTGGCAGAAGGAGAAGATGAAGGGGTAATGGTGTTAGAGAAGCTGAGAAATAATGGAGCAGTAGGAGGAGACCAGGTGGCTTGGGATGTGGCCCCTTGGTTAGAGAGGCAATGGGAAACGAAAGCACCAAACTCTGTGGTCTGAAATCTTAGCACATATAGGAATTCTGATGGCCAGCCCACACCCTTTCCAAAGCTTTGGGGATGGGACCCAGGCATCAGCATTTTTTAATCGTGCAGGTGATTCCGACTCAGAGCCAAACTTGAGGACAAACAGTGCTTTTCACACCGGAATATGAATACAGTTCACCAGGGTCTTGTGGAAATGCAGACTCTGATCCAGCAGGTCTAGGGCAGGGCCTGAGGATGTGCATTTCCAGCAGGCGCCCAGGTAGTGCCAGGCTGCTGATCCACGGGCCACCCTTTGAGTGGCAAAGATTTACATTGATTTTCAGCAGTTGTGGTGGCAAGCACAAACACCGCTTTCCCACACCGTGTCCCCCAGCCAGTGCTGATGGAGTGAGACACCCCCTGATCCCCACAGGCAGGCGGGGGACCCAGAGAGGGTCATACCTGAGCCTCCTCCGCGCTCTGCTTCCTTCCTGGCTGACAGAGCATCAGAGCTGGAATAAATGTTTGCCCTCTTCATCTGCCAAGTGGGTAGGCATGTTTTAAAAAGAGCAATATGGTGTTTATGTTCACACATACGCACACCCTCACACTCTCCCCACCCAGGAGAGGGAGGGAAAGGAAATCATCTCTGCGGTCGTTCATGAGCGTCACGTAACTGTGGGTCTCCGGACCCCATCCCTCCAATGTGGCCCCCCTCCCCACCTAAGGGCACAGAATATTTGTGCCAAGAGCTGACCTTTGTCTCACTCCTAAATTCCTGCTGCACTGAGGCCCTGCTTGGCCTGTCTCCAGCCTCTGAGGCCTGAGTTAAAATCCTGGCTCTGTCTCTTCCTAGCTCTGTGACTTTGGACATATTAATTAACCTGTCTGAGCCCATTTGAGCTTTTTTTTTTTTTTGGTTGTAAAATGTGTGAGATAATGACCAACCTCTTGTGGTTGTTGGATAAGTCAGTGGAGATAATGGATATTAAAAAATGCAAATGCAGAAATCTGGGCACTTCACAGTACTGGGGTTATAGATGAGGTGATAGGGTGATGTGGGGTGAACTGAGCCAGGGGGACCCAGTTCTGGGCACCTCACAGAGATGGAGTTTGAGATGGGGTGAGGCTGGGGATCTGGGTGTGCTAAGCCCAACTCCAAATGCCGCTCCTGCCCGCAGTTTTCCTTCTGCTGCCGTCACTCCCAGACCCGGCGCTGGGCCTCCCCGGGGCCGGCCTGGGCCCTGAGCCCCGCTCTCTCCCGTCCCGCAGACATGGGCAGCTTTGAGGAGGGTGAGAAGCACCAGAGAGTCTCCCATGGGGAAGCAGCTGTCATCCGTGCCCCGCGCATCGCCAGCTTCCCGCAGCCGCAGGTGACGTGGTTCCGGGACGGCCGCAAGATCCCGCCGAGCAGCCGCATGTGAGTGCCCTGCCCGGGTCAAGGGAGAGCGGAGCCACCGGCCCTTGGGGAGGAGCTTTGGGGCCAGGAAAAGCCCTTTCTGCAGGGGCCTCCTCCAGTTTTTCTGGACGTAGCCAGACTGGGGACCTTTCAGGGTGATGGAGAAATTCGGATTACAAGGGACTCTTTTGGAATGTGGGTGTGCAGACTTGGGGCGAGGAAACTAACAGCTTGGTCCCCTTCCTAGGGGATCCCAGGGCGTCATCTCCACTCTGAGCTGGAGAACATGCCTGCCTCCCAGAGCACTTGAAAACCAGCCACCCACAGTGGCACTGTCACCATGGTTACCAGCCAGGACTCAGGCAGGCGGGGTGGTAGCGGGGGCGGCGGAAGGCACCAGTGGTCCCCCCAGCCAGGCGGGTGGCCGGGTGGCCCCTGGGTGTTTCCATTGTGTGGGTGTAGCTGGGTGGCCGCAGGGTGTGTTTTGTCTGGGCCGGGGGCGAGAGAAACACAGGGCCCTTTCAGCGCTGACAGGGACCCTCTGTGGGTGCCTGGCGTTGGTGGGAGCACCTTGGCAAGTGGACAGGAGCAGGGGAGCCAACACCCAGCACCTCCTTGGGGCTGGGAGCAGAGCGTTTCCTCCCAGGACACACCCGGGCCCACCCCTGGGGCTGGTGCCTGCCCCAGCCCCCCTCTTTTGGCCTCCAGCTCTCACCACCCACTCCCCCACCTCCTCGTGCTCCCAGGTGCCCACCTCATGCACTGAGCACCCTGGGGGAGGGAGGGAGCCTGGCTCTGGACTCTGCAGGAGGGGGAGGACTGGGTGGGCAGTCCTTGCCCTTGGGAAACGGGAGGGAAACATAATCATGACAAGGCAACAATAATATCCTGCAATAATGGCAGCTGTCCTCCTCTTCTCCAAGTCAGGTGAGCTCCACCAGTGAGAAGACTCTCTCCTGCTCTTCTCGTTTCTATCCCAGAGAACCTGCCCCCCAAATATTTGTCAAATGAATGATCCTCAGAGCAACTTCAGGAAACAGACCCTTCTAGCCTCATTTCCCAGATGGTAAAAGTGAAGCTCCCGCAAGTTTAACCCACTTTGCCAAATCTCACAGGGCTGCTCAGGGGTGTGACGGGGTCTGGGCTTTCCTGTTGCAGAGTCAGGGGCCTCTGTTATGTCTTATGCAAAAAGAGGTGAGAATGAGCACCAAGAAACAAGGGTAAAGTGAGCGCACTTGTACCAGGAGAACTGATCCTGTACCTGGCTACCTCTGGCAATCATTTGGGGAGCTTTAAAATATATTGATTCTTGGATCTCACCCTCAAGATCTCCTGATTTCATTGAAATGGGGTGTAATCTGACGTTGGGATTTTTTTAAGTTGCCCAAGTGATTCTGATGCACAACCAGGGTTGAGAACCTCTGTCCTAGTATGTATCAGTTACCTACAGCTGTAATAATGCTGCGTAACAAACATCCCAAGGACTTAAAAGAGCAAGCGTGCATTTTTCCCACGAACCTGCAGGTTGATGATTTCAGCTGGCTTGGCCGGGTGGTTCTAGTGATCGTAGCCAGGCTGTCTCCCTGGTGTGGGGTTGGCTGGCTATTGGCTGATCTAGACTGGCCTCACCTTGGATGACTGGGATACCTCGGCCGTGCTGCACGTGTCTCATTCTCCAACAGGCTGGCCCCAGCACGTTCTCCTGGCAGTTGCCGAGGAGCAGGATAGGAAGCAGAAACAGGCATTTTTCAAGCCTCTGCTAACATCCCATTGGACAAATCTGGGAAGATGGCAGAACTCAGAATCAAGAGCCTGCTGCTTGAATGAGAAACCCTGCACAGTTGCATGGCAAAGGGTGTGGATTCAAAGCAGGGGAAGAACTGGAGTAGAACCCCAGGTTAACAGGGGAGTCATGCTCTGTGAGTCAGAGCGTGCCCCTCAGCCTAACTCAGCTTCCATAAAGCCAGCAGCGCACGGTTAATGGTTAGCATTGCTACGGATGTTCTATCCTAGAAGGGGACTGCTCTGTCACCCAAGTGCTGAGACAAGTGATACGTCTCAGCCCTTCCTAACTCAGCTTTCTGAGGTTATCGCACATGCCTAAAGTGCATCAAGAATGGCATCTGTTCCGGTTTGCTAATGCTGCCGGGATGCAAAACACGAGAGATGAGTTGACTTTTATAAAAGGGAGTTTATTTCATTACACAGTTACAGTCTTAAGGCCATAAAGTGTCCAAAGTAATACATCAGCAGTCGGGTACCTTCACTGGAGGATGGCCAGTGGTGTCCGGAAAACCTCTGTTAGCTGGGAAGGCACATGGCTGGTGTCAGCTCCAAAGTTCTGGTTTCAAAACGGCTTTCTCCTAGGACGTTCCTCTCTAGGCTGCAGTTCAAAAATGTCACTCTTAGTTGCACTTGGGGTATCTGTCCTCTCTTAGCTTCTCTGGAGCAAGAGTCTGCTTTCAACGGCCATCTTCAAAATGTCTCTCATCTGCAGCTCTTGTGCTTTCTTCAAAGTGTCCCTCTTGGCTGTAGCGTCTCTTCAAAAGTTCACTATCAGCTGCACTGAGTTCCCGCTGCCCGTCAGCTCATTTATATGGCTCCAGTGACCCAACTTAGACCCATCCCAAATGGGCGGAACAACACCTCCATGGAAATTATCCAATCAGAGTCATCACCCACAGCTGGGTGGGACACATCTCCAAAGAGACACTCAAAGAATTACAATCTAATCAACACTGATAACATCTGCCCACACAAGATTACATCAAAGATAATGGCGTTTGGGGGACACAATATATTCAAACTGGCACAGCATCCTACAAGCCAACCCACTGGTAGTGGCTGCCCAGAGCACTGTGTTGGGAAGGACTCTGAGGTCTCCCACAGGCTTGGTGGTGGATTGGTACTGTCTGCCCTGGCTGCAGGAGGGGGGCATGCTGCCCTCATCCTCTACATGAAACTGGTTCCCCAACCTCACCCCCAACACCCCTTTTCTAACACCTCTCCTCATCCTTTCTCATTCCTGGCCTCTCTTTTCACCCACTTTTCAGTCCCAGTATCCTCTGGCACTGGAATGGAATAATCCTGGCACACAAACACGCACACCTTCCTATCGCCTACCTACTTCCACCAGTACTCCTACCCAGTACACAATAGGCCACTGTGGTGGTTTCATCTCAGCAATTACAACTGATTAATATTCATCACTGAGAGGAAAGGTCCCTGGAAGCAAATTCTCTGGTATTTATGTGCCAGAGATAAGTATCTAGTGAGTGCTCTCTGCAGAGGGTGCTGAAGATATGTGCTATCTACAGAGGGATGTTCTCTCCCTCTGGGGCGTAAATGGTGATTTAGTAACCCTCACCCAGCCCCTGGTTCTCATTATTAAAAAGGAGACAAGATTCCTAATGAAGATGCACACTGGGGGCTTCCAGCAGGTTCTAGAATGATTTATTTTATTCTTAATTAAATTGTCAATGGGTCCCCATGGAGCCAAGAAAAAAGGAGCTGGCTTAGTAGGAGCATTAGCATTTCCCTAATGTGGGAAAGACGTAGTAAGTTGGAACCAGGGGCAAGGGGTAGCTGAAAAGTAGAACCCAGCCCCTTCCTCAAGAGTTGAGCCCTGCTGCCCACCCCATCCATCCCAGAATTCTTCCACTAGCTTCTTTCAGTGCAGCAGTATCTGGAGTGGAGGCCAGCAGCCCACCGAGCGCCTAAGCCAGTTGTGTGCACTCTGGAAGTGAGGTCTGGGGTTGTTCCGTGACCCTCTGTCGGAGGGAGGGTGGTCATGCAGAGGACCTTCTCCGACAGTCCTAACACCCTGCTGAGCTCAGAGGGAAGAGAAGTCCCAAGGCCTGTAGCCCTGCCCAGCCTCTCTGCCTCCCGAGCCACTCCACATTTGCAACTTGAACCCAGGCCCTGTGGGTCCGAGTCTATGTACCAGCTAAGACAACACATGCTGCAATAGCAGAGAGACCCCCAGATCTCGATGACTTAAACCACAGGAGTCTATTTCTTGTTCATTTGAAGTCTTGGCATGGGCAAGGGATGGGAAAGGAGCTCTCCACACAGCCATTCAGGGCCCCTGATGGGTGAAAGCTCTGCCATCATCCACACGGGGTTTCCAGGTGGCTCTGCTCTGCAGACAGGGTAAGGGAGAAGGCACATGAAGATTCTTGCAGGAGGTTTTAAAGGCCAAGCCTGGAAGGGGTGCACTTCACCTCTTCCCACTTTCCACCAGCCCCCCTGGGTGCAAGAGTGGCTGGAAAGCATGGTTCCAGGCTGGGCAGCCCCTTCCCACCCTCTACAGTGCTCTGTGAAGGGTGTATGGAGTATGGAATTTAGATAGAGAACTGCCCATCTCTGCCAGCTCCAGATGCCATTCCATCTAAAACAGGGTTCTCCAATGCAGCACTCAGCACTTTTTGGGCCAGATAATTCTTTGTGGTGGGGCCTGTCCGGGGCATTGTAGGATGCTTAGCAGCAGCTTCACTGTCCTCTACCCTCAGATGCCAGTAGCGTCCCCAGAGGGACAAAGTCACTGCCGGTTGAAAACCACTGACCCAGAAAGATCGATCATAATATAGAAAAAACACGACTAAAGGAGAGAATGCTGGACAGGGAGGCCTTCCTGGTCAAGGAGAGAAGAAAGTAGGAGTGGAGCCTTCCTCTCTGGAGGCCTAAAGGGGCTTCTTGGAACTCAGCCTGCAGGATGGGAGGTGAGCCAGAGCATGGGCCAGGCCATGCCCGGCTGGGCCTGTCGAAGGCTTCATGAAACCCTCTTGCCATGGCCAAGGCAGCAGGAACAGCTGGGGACAATGATGTCCATGTCATCCGAGTGGCCTGCTGCTCATCAGAGCTGCTGGAGGCTCTCATGCCAAGTCCTCTCAACCCTAGAGTTAGACTTGTGTACCAGGTCAGAGTTGTGTGTGTGGGAGACAGAGAGACAGACAGGCCAAGGGCTGCTGCAGACCACATGGGGGAAAGAACAGAAGCTGTGAGACAAATCAGAGTCCTTCCACCTGGGGGCTAGAAGGAATTCCCATGAGCCTCGAGTTTTACCCTTTGCACAGATGAGGAAACCGAGGCCCAGCAAGGAAGAGGCTGTGTGCTCCATTCTGGAGCTCCCCCATGCCCCAGCCACTGATACATTAAGGACTTGGAACACTGTGTTGAGAAGGATTCTGAGGCCCCATTCAGACTTGATGGGAAATAGCACCACCATCGATTAGCAGTGGGGATCCTGCAGGAAACCAGAGCTCACCAGAGGCCCCCGGTGGAAAATGATCAGCAGCCCATTCCCATTTTGTCATTTTTTAAATATTTTAGCCCAGCCCTGGTCCCATCTCCCATGACCTCATTATCTGGAGATTAAAAGAGCTTTCTAGAAAAAATAAATTGCAAATTATTAGAGCACCCAAGAATTGGGGAGCAAGCTTCTCAGAGCTCTGCTGATGGTGTAAGTCTCAGCGTGGGAAGGACCAAAACCAAGAGGAAAACAAAAAAAACCAGCACACATCGCTAGAAGGAAGCTCGGCCAGAGAAGCATTAGCAGGGATGTTTATTTGAGAGCCTGTTTAAAACTCTGTAACGTTCACCTAATGGGAAAATTTGAAAAGAAATCAACTGGATTTGTCCTTGTTAAACTAACATTAAGGATGTTTAACAGCTGTCTCGGGCACATCACATTAAAATCCAGAGATAGACTTGACAAACTAATGGTTTTGTTTGTCACTGGGAAAATGGGTGAATGGAGGAGACGGGCAGAGCTGGCGTGGGCACCGCTTAGGGCATTGTTTTACCCACATTTAAGGGGGACCCCAGCTTCCTGCCTGGATGAACCCTTTTTTCCTGTCTTGAGCCCTCAACTGCTGAGGCCTTGACTCTAAGCCAGTGGAACCAGACTGGGGACAGACAAACCATCCCTGCACAGCACTACCAGCCCAGCCTCCCCTTTCCCTCTTGTCGGCTGGCTTCATGGAGGTGGACACCGATACTCAAAGAAGGGGCTGGGGTGAGATGTGTGCCCCCAAAGCCTATGCGATGGGTGATCTGTGGCCTTCATATCAACCTAAACAAATTTGGGATCCATTTCCAATTCTGGAATGGCCCTGCTCACATCCAAATTCAGGAACATTCGTCATTCACTGTGCGGACATTTCTTCAGCGTTGGCTGCTCATCGGATACCCGTGAAGCAGAGATGAGAACACACAGAGTGATGGAGGCCATGGCGTGGGGAAGGGCAGAACCCGTGAGCTCGCGGGAAAGGCCTCCAGGGACGGGAGAGCTCCACGCGGTCCCAGCCGAGCTCGGACCTCCCGGCAGGAGCCTGCCGTATTTGGGTCTGACCCCAGTGCTGGCAGCTTGTTGGGGTTTTCTACCAACTGGAAGTGGCTGGGGCCACAAGCCACAGGTTTAGGCAGCAAGTGGCTGGGGGCAGGGGGCTGGAGGAGGGGCTCTGCAATGTCCCCCTCTTCCCCACTGGAGACTGGGGGGACAGTCAGACCACCTGCTCCGCTGTCCCGCTCCCACTCCCCGGGTTCTCAGAGCCCCCAGCCCCCGTCAGAGGAGTCCTTTGCTCTCTGCCCAGAGCCATCACGCTGGAGAACACCCTTGTCATCCTGTCGACTGTGGCGCCGGACGCAGGCCGCTATTACGTGCAAGCGGTTAATGACAAGAACGGGGATAACAAGACCAGCCAGCCCATCACCCTCGCTGTGGAGAGTAAGTAAGCGGCGGGGCCTGGGACCCATAGAGGAGCGGGTCATTAAATCTTGGGAACGGTGCTCCTGGGGATCATTGGAAGATGGAATGGTGGTGGGAGGGAGGGGGAGGAGCCCTCCAGGGAAGGGGGAGATCTGACGGGAGGAGGAGAAGCAGCTGAGGCTGGGGTGCAAGGTCGGGTCTAGGAGGGGACTGAGTTCTGGACACCTTCCTTTGACAAGCCTGAGACCCTCGATCTGGAGAGGGGACACTTAGCTTGGCTGTCAGCAAGTCCACTGGACAGCAGAGGGGGGGATCTAGCAAGAGAGTGTGTGCACGTGTGGGCTGCAGCCACCACTGGGACCCAGACGGTGATGTGACCAGGAGAACACACCAGCACACCGGGAGGCAGGGAAATAGGCTGTGTCTACTCTGCCGGCACGTGACGAGGGACCTTTTTACCTGGAGCCAGGCCTGTCCTCAGAGATGGGAACTCAGGCTCCCTGCCCAGGCTCTGGGTTCACAGCACCCCTCTGCCCATCCGCAGAGGCCCACCAGCATCCCAGAAGAGAGAGCAAAGCTCTCTCTAGGAGAACTCAAGTCAAAAGAGAGCAGAGTGGGCAGGAAAATAAAAACGTGATCCCCAGAATCATTTGGCAAAGGGGAATTTGGCCAAGAATGAAGCCAGCTTTCTGATCTGTGATGATGACGCTGGAGAGGTCCTCCCCGGCCTCGTCCTCCCCAGCCTGGTCCTCCCCAGCTCGATCTTCCCTGGCCTGGCCCTCCCCAGCTCGATCCCCCTTGGCTTCGTCCTCCCCAATCCGGTCCTCCCCCGCCTGGTGCTCCCCTGTGGGGCTGGCTACCGCCCCCCATGCCCCATCCCTGGAAGAGAGAATGTGGGGTGGGTGGCCCTGGGCAGCAAGCCTGGGCAGGGAATCACCGATTATGCAGGATGAGGCCAGAGCTTCCCGCAGCAGCCGAGCAAGCACAAGCTGGGGGAGCCAGATGTTCACGTCACCCACATCTGTACAGCTCCTGCTCCAAAAGTACATCTCATTTATCATCCGTGGTTGCACTTGTGCACACGTCCCCACAGCGAGATGAGGCGCCAGCCAGCATCAGGCCTTCCTGCGTCCTTCCCCTGATCCCAGCTTCTGTCTGCCAGTTCCCGGAGAGCCCGGAACATTCCCCAACCCCTGCCATCCCCGTTCCTGGGCCTTCCAAGCAGGACCGCTTTCCATTTCCCCAGAGTTGATCTCCTTCTCCCACCCGGGCTCCAGTCTGCCTAGAAGGAAACGCGAACTCCTTTCTGGTTTCTGCCCCATCTGGCTCACAGTTGTACCCTCTGACATTTACATGGGCTGTCTTGTCCCTGCAGCCCGTGGTCCAAGGCCTGGGGCTGCCGTTTCTGCAGGTAAACAGAATTTTGGCATCAGAGAGAGATGCTTGTCTTTGTGTGTTTTCCAATGATCAGATTACCTGGAGTCCAGGGGAATCCAGTCATTTGGCAAAAGGTCACATCAAGATGTGGGAGCAGTTCACAGGGTTCCCCACTCAGATTCAGGCATCTTCCCACGTGACTCAGTTTGCCCTAGACAGGCCCGAGGTCCAAGAGCCTCCTGCCCTGTGTTCATCCCCCAGCACCCAGCCTCCTCCTCCAAGAGCTAAACCCCTCCACTGTCCTGGCCAACTGAGGGTTGGTCACTCCTTGCCCCATCTCAGCACCCCCCAACCCTCCAGCTGGCCCAAGGGAGGGGGCAGGGCCCCTGCCTGACCCCTCATCTGCCCAGGCCTCACCCAGGTGTCTCTTTCTCCTGTCCCATCGCCCTTCGCCTCCTGCTCTCGGGCAGTGATTTGTGCGGATTGGGAGCAGAAGCAGCTGATTTTTTCGCTGATTTTTCCTCTGAGAGACTGCACTTCACAACCTCTTCTTTTCAGTGACACAAACGTCTGCCTGTCTGCCCATGGAGGGGAGCAGGTGCCCCTTCTCCCACCTCCAGCTGCAGCTCCTCTCCATTTATCTCTCTCACCTCCCCCTTCCTCCCCCCTCCTCCACCCTCTCCGCTGCCTGGGGCAGTTGCACTATTCAGCAGCCCCCGGCCGGTGCCCACTTGCCCTGGGATGGAGAAGGAAAGAGCAAAGCCACTGAGCCCAGGCGAGGCCCTGCTGACCCCTCAGACCTTCACAGCTCCTATCAAGTCCAGTTTGGGTGGCGGGGCCCTACGTCGAATGTCAGAGCTGTGCCATCCGGTAGAAATATGATGTGAGATGTAAGGAAGTTTAAATTTCCCAGTAGCCACTTTATTTTTTTTACGTAAAAAGAAACAGGTGAAACTAGTTTTAGTAATATATTTCAATTAGCCCACGCTAGCCTCAATATTATCATTTTAACCTGCCATCAACATCAAATATATTAATGAGAAATTTTGCGTTGCTTTTGTTCATACTGCCTTCGAAATGTTTCTGTATTTTCCACTACGGAACATCTCAATTTGGATGCTAGGTTTCCATTGAAAATACATGCTCTGCATTTAGAGTTCATAACATTTACAGGCGAAAGAGGAGATCCACACACCCGAATTATTCCACACATACTTAAAAGTGTTCCGATAACTGAATCGAGGTTGGGTTTTAAATTTAAATGTAAATTAACTCAAAATGAATCGCATTAAATCAAAGGGGTGTTAGTCCCATTTCAAGAACTCAGTAGCTATATGTGGCTCATGGCCCGAGATCAGCTTGGTATGAAGTTGGGGGGTAGGCGGCCCAGGCTGGCCAGTCAGACCCTTGTCCTCTGGCCTGGAGGGGCTCCCCCTTGGTGGGGGTCAGTCTCCCTGAGCTTCTCAGAGGCAAGCCATCCTTCCTGGAGCCAATGAGCCTGGGTCCCGCGGGAGACCCTCACATTTTAAAACTCCGCGGAGCCCCATCAGCGGGCTCTGTTTACTCAGCCGCGCTGCCCCCCAGCTCGGCCTCTCCCTGTTGACATCCTCCTCCTGCTCATTAATCCGGAGCCCGGTACCTGTACGTCCAGGTATGTAACAAACAACTTAGAGCACACTTTTATGCATTCAGCTATATCAGCAGCTTTCAGTCCAATCACTTTTTACGGTGCCTACATGAAGCTTTTATATTGTTGCAATTATTTTTGCTTTACATGCTTCCTTTCTTCCCTCCTCCGTTTTACTTTATTTTTTACATTTTATTCCCTTTCTTCCTGGGCCTTTTCTAGCCAGGTCTGGAGTCGGGGTAGGGAAACCTGCCCTGGGCTACCAGAAGGGCCGTGGAAGCAAGGCCTTGGCACCTTGTACCTCCCCCAGCCCTGTAAAGGATGCCCTATCCCTGTCACCCCGGGGCCTTGCATGTCACTGTGACCTGTGATCTCCTGGGCCTCCTGGAAAAGAGCCAACTGGATAGATTTGTCATGAGAGAAAAAGTCCGCAGAGGCTGTATTTTTAGCTGCCGTGGAGCAAGTGCACGGAGAATATTGGCTTTTCTGCCAATATGGGACCTATGCTGACCCACAAAGATGAGAACCCAGCCACATCGTAAAGAACTCAGAGCAAAGGAAATGCTACTGACTTTGTTACAAGAGTTTGGCTGGTTTTTTAAAATGTATACTTATCACCCACATGTGCCAAGTTCTCTTTAATTTTGATCCTTGGCCGTGGGAGCTGTATGATGGTACTAGTTCCATCTATTGATTCATTTAAATATATTTGAGCACCTACTACATGCCGGCCTGGCCTTTGTGTTGGGGGGATGGGCGTAGGGTGACGAGCCTCCTGCCTCGGGGCCTGTCTCAACTCCCGGGGCTGCCGTGGCACTGAGCACACCCTGGGCGCCTTGTAGCACATTCGTTCTTCCACTGTCCCAGAGGCCAGAGGTCGAAGGTCATGGTGTAGGCAGGGCCGTGCTCCCTCTGAAGCCTGAAGGGGAGGCCCCTGCTGTGCCTCATCCGGCTTCCAGGGGTCCCCAGCAATCCTTGGCGATTCATGGCTTGTCGCTGCCACGCTCCAACTCTGCGTCCGTGTTCACGCGGCCTTCTGCCCATGGGCATGGACATCTGTGTGTCCTCTCTGCTTCCCCTAAGGGCAGCGGCTACTGGAAGCAGGGCCCACTCTGATCTAATCCAGTGTGTCTTCATCTTAACTCATTACAGCTGCAAAGACCTTAGTTCCAAATTGGGTCCCAGGCTCCAGCTGAACAAGAATGGGGAGTGGGGGGGGCGCTGCTTAACCCTCCACGGGTGTTGGTCCTTCAGTGGAGGGGCACATGCTGAAGAAGTAAGCAAATAAGGTAAATCCAGGTAGAGAGCTGGATTTTGATGGCAGTAAAGCAGATGAGGGGCTGAGAGTGTTTGCTGACCTGAGGCCTTGGGGAGTGACACAGCAGAGGAAGAGGAGGGGGGCTGGCTCAGTGCCAGGAGATGCAGGCTCTGGGGCTGCCCTGTGGCCACTGACTCCACTCCTTGGGGACAGAGGTCTTGCCTGGTGCCTTTAGGTTGCCAAGGCCACAGCCTCCAAGGAGGGCAGTGAGGGGGGATTTCCGACCGCTGCCCCTGGCTAACATCTGACCTCTCCCCAGACACTGGGGGGCCTGCGGACCCCATTGCCCCAACCATCATCATCCCTCCCAAGAACACCAGTGTGGTGGCTGGAACCTCGGAGGTGACCCTGGAGTGTGTGGCCAATGCCAGGTGGGTAGTGCTTCCCCTGCCTCCATCACTCCCAACTCCAGGGGACCCCCTGAGTGACCGACTCCGAGGGGAGCAGTTGGGACTCAGAAAGTGTTAGAAGCAGGTTGTATGAGAACCCCTGGAAGGCAATGGGTGCATTGGCCTGGAGGAGGGACGGCAGTGGACTTGCTAGCTGGAGCCAGAGGGTTGTCTGCACGAGCAGGGCTGGCTCTTTCTCTGGGGCTGAGAGGGGAGAACCAGGCCCAGGTGGAAGTTACAGGGAAGCAGATTCCAGCCCAGGTTACCTGGGGCCAGGTGGGAGGGCCGACTCACTTCCAACATTCACAGCCACCTGACAGGGAAGCAAGTGGCCTCTCACAGCCATGCCCCATCCCAGGCAGAGATGGATGTGTTGGGAGATGATTCAAACCCTGGCTAAGGGTAAGGCCTGTGTGCTGACCTGGGGGTAGGTGCAATCTTGGCCCCTCCTAGCCAGGCCTTCACATGGGAAGCAATTCAGTAATTTCAGAGCCTCACTATGTGCAGGTGCCATGCTGAGTGTACCCCAACATGATCCCCTCTGTCCCAGCAAAAGCCTCATGCTACCGGTGTTACTACCCCAAAGCCCAGGGAGGGCAAATGTCTTGCCCGAGTTTGTCGGACTGGTCCACAGCAGGGCTGCAGTGCACCAGCCACCTCCAAAGCCCGGGCTCGCAACTGCCATGTTCTGGGCATCCATCTCCTCGTCTATAAAATCAGACTTTTCCAAGCACCGATTTTACCAGAAGGCAGGAGGCATGCTGAACCCCAGCCCAAACTGATACCTCATAAATGTTCAATAAAGACAAACTGATGTGATGTTAGATAACAACCCTGAGGTCAGATAACAACCCTGAGGTCAGCTCCAGCTGAAGAGTCCTGGAGAGTGTGTCCTTGGAACTGCGTTTCCAAGGAACGTTCCTCGGAACCCAATTCCCTCCCACACCTGGGGAAGGCTGCCAGGGTGCAGTGGAGCGAATTAAGTGCCTCAGTAAAAAACCTCCCTGACAGCATTCAAGCCAGTGTTTCCCAAACTTATTTGACCTTTGGAACCCCTTTCTCATGGGACCTTTCTGAACACCCTGTGGAACTAGTACAGAACTAACACCGGAAAATTCCATCCTTGGGAATCCACCAGGCACTAAACAGGAGCCCAGGCAAACCAAATCCAAGGGAGCTTTGGAGGAGGAAGGGTCAGGGAGGGTGGGCAGGGGCCAAACTAGAATCCATTCCTCTATGTTGGGTGTGGATATGCCCTTCTGTCTGCTTTTCTTTCTGCTTCTCCAAACTGTGTGTAGTTCTGCCGCCTGTCTGTCTCCTTGTCACTCGCCCTCATCCTCAATTCCTTCCTATTCACTGGTCTGTATTTGGATGCACGGCTCAGGCTGCCTTCCTGTTGCACCGTGAGAGCTAGAGAGTGCTGCCAGGCCCCACCCAGGCCTCCCTTTCATGAATGCATCCATCGGCACAACCACCCCAAAGGGAAGGGATCCATCAGCCCATTTTACAGATAGGGAAACTGAGGCCCAAAGTAATGAAGGAACTTATCCAAGGGTCTGCAGCTAAAAAGTGGCAAAGCCGGCCAGACCACCCCCTGCCCTGCCTCTCGGGCCTTCAGGAGCCCCTGTGGCTGAGTGCCTGCCGCCCCTCGCCCTTCTAGGCCCCTGATCAAGCTGCACATCATTTGGAAGAAGGATGGGGTGCTGCTGTCAGGTGGCATCAGCAACTACAACCGCCGGCTCACCATCCCCAGTCCCACGGGTAGTGATGCTGGCTACTATGAGTGTGAGGCCGTCCTTCGCAGCAGCAGCGTCCCCTCCGTCGTTCGGGGAGCCCACCTCTCCGTATTAGGTAAGCTTTGGCAGGCGGGGAGGGGCCGCCAGGGCTCCCCTGAGGGGTGGGGGCAGCGTGGCCAGGGCCAACTTGGGGGCAACCCCTTGCAGCAGCTAGATCAAAAGGAGCATGGCTCTGATCCCCTCCACCCATCCTTCCTCCGGCAGAACCGCCTCAGTTTGTCAAGGAGCCAGAGAGACACATCACAGCGGAGATGGAGAAAGTGGTGGACATTCCCTGTCGGGCCAAAGGTAACGCTGGTCTGAAGCCCCCAGACCTCCAGCCTCTCCCGTCCTTGAGTGGACATTTCTAAGTCCCACGTCTGACTCAAACCCACGTCCTTATGCATAGTCAGTCTGGCCGTGAGCAGACACCCATGAAACAGGCCAAATTACTATAATCTCGGGCCTGGAAATCAACCCATGCTACCAGAACTTCAAGGTTACAAATGAACCCAAATTACCGTGATTTCAGGGCTGGGGACAGACCCGAGTTGCCCATAATTCGAGAGTGGAGGACAATGCCAAAGTACCGTAATGTCACAGCTCCCCGACCTCGGGGCATCCGTGTTAGAAGCACTGCCTGGCTTCTGGGCTGTCTCCTCCACCCACTGCTCCTACTTACACCCCCTTTACACAGTTCCTGAACATTTTCTACCTTTCCCATCTCCATCCTCCCTCCTTCTGATTGAGCTGAGCCAAAAGACAGTCACAGCCAGAGTGAGATCAGGGACAATAAAAAAGGAAAAAGGCACGTAATGTGACAGGACATGGTCTAATACCAAACAGAGGCAGGAGGGATTGCAGAGAGAAGGACCGATGACGGCTCCCCTTCTGGAACCCCACAAAGGGAAGGCAAAGAGCCATTCACTCAACAAATACTGTCGGAGGGCTGACCACATGCCAGTATTGTTCTTGAAGCTGTGGCAGGGAGTAGAGGGGTAGGATACAGAATGCACCAAACAGCCAAATCCCTGCTTATTTTCTCAAGAGGGAAACAGACAAACCAGTAAACAAATAAATATACCTTATTTCATTTCATTTAAAATGCCATCGGTTGTAAGAGGCCCCATTATTTTATGGACCACTACGAAAGAAAATATGCTGCCAATTAAATTATGACATGCCGTCGATGGTAAGATACATTCTGATCTCCAAGATGTTAAAATGTGCAAGAAGGTGCAATGTGGAATGCGTGAAACATGGCATCCTGTGAGGTCAGGGTTGGAAAGTGCTGGGAAGCAAAAGGAAGTGGGCTTAGGGGTGTGGAGTGTAGGGAGGGGGTGCGGACAGACCAGGGCAGAGGCCTGGAGGAATAAGGGGAGCCCAGAGCACAGCTGTGGGAAGACAGTGCCAGGCCAAGGGGCAGATGAGCAGGGTTGTGAGGCCAGGGAAGCCCCCACTTGCCTCCTCGTGCAGGCCATGGAGGAAGGGGCTTCTTGAGTATCTTCCATAGAATACTAGCCCCCCCCCACCTGTTCCTTCACTCCGGGTTTGGTGGTCAAATGCATCTGGAAAACCATCCCTGGCTTGTTGGTTCTCAGCACAGGTGGCATGTGAAAGGCTCTCCAAAATACTGCATTAAAAAATATATATCAGTTTTTCCAACCCAGCATTTCAGGCTCAACTGATGCCGACATCTTAGAATTTTCTGGAAACATCTACTCTATCCCACAGCATTTGAGAACAGAAATGCTGCTCTGCGAACCCCCTATCTCCTTCCCTCCCCCAAGAAGGATCTAGAGACCAAGCCACACTGGGGACCCCCTGGTGGACCTCACGCCCCAGCCGACACCTGAGCCCCCACCGAGGCAGTGATGGAGGGAGCTAGAAGAGGGCTGACTGTGGACCCACATCTCACCCACAGGGGTACCGCCACCCTCCATCACCTGGTACAAGGACGCAGCTGTGGTCGAGGTGGAGAAGCTGTCCCGCTTCCGGCTGCGTGGGGACGGGGGCCTACAGATCAGCGGGCTGGAACCTGAGGACACCGGCATGTTCCAGTGCTTCGCCCGCAACGCGGCCGGCGAGGCGCAGACCTCCACCTACCTGGCTGTCACCAGTAAGTCTGGCCTCCCTTGTCCTGCCCTAAGTCCCTCCTGCCCAAGGCACAGCATGCTTCCAAGCCAAGGGTCCTCTTGAGAGCAGGGTGCTGTCCTCTGCAGAAAGAGGATCCCAAAAGACTGCCCCTTGCCCAGCGGCCCCGGCACCACTAGCCAGTTATGCTGCCACAGCCCCAAGTCCAGAGCTCCGGAGGAAGTGCCCGGTTGCTAGAAGTTCACCCCAGTGTCCTGGAGCCAAGGATGGGTCCCCTGGCTCTTTGAGCAAAGAATCTACAAAACCACAGGCTCCCACTCTGGCATTTCAACCATCTCTGTGTTCCCGCACAGGCTGAAGAAACCTCATCCCAGCCAGAGTCAACTTGCCCACGTTTCCCAAGCACAGCACTGAACTCTTTAATCTTACTTCCACCACTTGAAAGTCCCTTTGCCTCTTGGAGTGTATTTTGGCAAATACAATAGCTTTCCCCCACCCCCTGCCCTGCCCACTTAATGGAGCTGTTTTAAAAATCACGTAAGATACCTAGTGGGCCACACTCTGAAACCTGCAAAGCTCAGCTCTGTGCAAATGTCAAGTACCGGTGGGTGCCTTATTATCAGTAGCAGAAGGACTTTCAGGAGCCTCCTAGAGCCCCCCAGGGCTCGTCACCCAGGCCCACCCATGCGGGTAGCATCTGAGTGGAAGGGGGAGCTGAGTTTGTCCCCAAAGTGGTACCCTGGGGTACTACTGCCATCTCATTTCTTGCTTCTGATGGGTGTAGGCCAGTTTAGTCCGTGTGTAAGCCATGCTTCTCTCCATGAGGGCTGAGGCTAGGGAGGGCACACAAAACAAGATGTGCCAATAGGAAGAATCTTTCCACCAGGCCCCAGGGTCTCTAGCAAGGGACCTTTTGGAAAGGTGGGCTGTTCTCCCATTGGCTGCAGTTATTTTTTCTTTTAAGAAATCAGACTCTCAGTTTCAATGTTCAACACAGGATGAATCCCAATTACTTTGTCATGGAGGTTTGAGCTGCCCTTCGGGGACCTGGGGGTGGGGGTCATGGGTGGAGGCCTGAGAATCAAGGCAGGATGGGAATGATGTCTCCCAGGTCCTTCCACAAGGGTGGAGCGGGGAGCCCTCATGGGCTCTCTGAGCTGGGACCCCATCCGGGTGCCTGCATTCTTCCCTGCGGTGGGAACCACACCATGGGAGCAGCTGGGGAAGAATGAGAACCTGGCCCTTTGTGGGCTCGGAGGACCCAGGCCCTCTGGCTGGGGGGCTCCTCCCAGGTGTGACTAAGAGGCCCCACTGTCTCCATTTGCAGGCATCGCCCCCAACATCACCAGGGGCCCTCTGGACAGCACAGTGATTGACGGCATGTCCGTGGTGCTGGTGTGTGAGACCTCGGGGGCGCCCCGGCCGGCCATCACGTGGCAGAAAGGTAGCTGTGTCGGACCTGCTTAAGGGGGAGGGGGCTGGCCATGTGACAGGCCAGGACAGTCATTCAGAGCTGGGATCTGGAGCCAGCCAGGTTGGGCTCCGGGCACTTGGTTCACAGCTCAGTTCTGGAGCCCATGAGGCTGGGCTCTAGGCATCTAATTCAGAGCTGGGTTCTGGAGCCCATGAGGCTGGGCTCTAGGCATCTAATTCAGAGCTGGGTTCTGGAGCCAACTAGGTTGGGCTCTGGGCACCTGTAGAGTTGTGCAGGTCACGTGCCTGGTGGCACAAGCCATGAGGTCACCATTTACATCCCAGCAGGCTCCACCTGCTGCCCTGCTGGGCTGGAGGCTCTGCTCTGCATCTTCCCAGCTTTTGGTACCTCATCTGCAAACAATCCTACCCAAGCTACATGGTGGCTGCAAAGACTAAAGGGGAGGGTGCATCTGAAGGGCCAGCCCTGTGCCTGCCAAGTGGGGAAGCCCAAGAAACGGCAGATGTCAGATTTTTTATATTATTGCCACTGGTGAAGGCAGGAGGCCGGCCCTCCTCTTCCTGGCAGCCTGGGGGCCCCCGACAGCTGGGCCAGCCAAACCCCAGCAGTCCAGCCTGAGTCTGGTGCCCTGTGCTTGTGCTCACACACTTGCACAACTCTCCTAGTGTGCACACACATACGCACACATGTGGCACACAGTTGCCCCCTTTACTGCTAGTCTCAGCTCAGCTGTACCTTCTCCACAGGACTCTCCCATCCCTGAGCCCCAGGCCCTCCCCAAGCCCCTGCCCTGCCTGTCTCCCCACAAAATCGGGGGATTTTGTTTTGTTCACTGCTGTCTCCCCAGGGCCTGGAACAGAGCCTGGCACGTAGAAGGTGCTCAGGAAACATTTGTGCAGTTAATGTAGGCACACCCAAGCATGTGCCCAGTCACAGAAATAAACACACCCCTGCACACCCACCTGATCAACATGCCTACACACATGTGCAAATGGGCTCGCACATGCAGACTTACACACGGAGATTCCCTTCTGTACACAGAGAAGCAGGATACAGTCAGTAATTAGGTAGCTGCACACTCAGCACGAGCTCACTCTCTTGCTCCCCTTCTCTGGCCAGGCACCCCTCAGGCCAGGTTCCCCTTCGTGAGGTCCCAGTGCAGAGAAATGTGTATGTCCTGCCCAGGGACATGTCAAGTCAAACATTGACCCTTTAGAACAGTCATCATCTGGGGCCGGCACAGATGCAAACATGAGCACGGGAATCGCATGGAGGAAGTTATGATTTTGACAACAGATCATCCAGAATGTGCTTATTACTGGGTTCATTAGATTTTTGTTAAGCAGTTAATAAATCAACTGCAAAAAGTTTCTCAGAGAGAACCCACAACCCCCACAGAATACCATGGTGGGTCTCAACCGTGTCCCTCATCCCTCCCCACCCAACATTCTCCTCCATTCCCTTGAAGGTGACTCTCTCCAGAAGCATTCTATTACAGGACACCTGTCACCACCTCGTCAGAGCTATCTGCTCCCCCCACACACACCTGCTCAGGTGCCAGCCACCCCCGAGGGCTCTGCCCAGCTGCTGCCCTGCTGCAGTGTGACGAGGGGGAGAAGCATCAGGAGATCTGGGGTCCAGGCTGCCCACCTGTGACCCGTGCCCGTCACCAAGTCAGAGTCCTCTCTGGGCCCCCGTTCCCCCTGACCCCCTCCCCTGGTGGCCCTTCTAGCAATTTCTGAAGGTAGGAGTGGCCGGGAGTGGGTGGTGCATGCCATCTGGGCACGGAGCTGCCGCGGGGCACCAGGAATGTTCCTGGGCAGGCTCGGGGTCCCGCAGGCTGAGCCGGCCCCCTGTCGCCCCCAGGAGAGCGCATCCTGGCCAGCGGCTCGGTCCAGCTGGCGCGCTTCACGCTCCTGGAGTCCGGCAGCCTGCTCCTCAGCCCCGCGCACATCTCTGACGCCGGCACCTACACCTGCTTAGCTACCAACTCACGGGGCGTTGATGAGGCCTCAGCTGACCTGGTCGTCTGGGGTGAGTGTGCACAGCGGGAGCACCTGACACACCTGTGCGTGAGCGGGTGCCCCCTACAGGCACCGAGGACACGCATGTGCCAGCAGAGCGGACACCTCCCCCTCCAGCATCTCCAGGCCCCACAACTGCTCGAAGCAGGGGGCTTATAAGAGGGACGCTGACAAACTGGAGCTAGTTCAGAGGCTCGAGTCCTGGGGACAACGTCACAGGGGAGGGGTTGATGCCATGTGAGGCAGAGTTGAGAGAAGGTAGCACTGACGTCACAGCTGTCTTCGTGCACTTTCAGACAAAGGTCAGCAAACTTTTTCTGCAAAGAGCCAGATATGAGCTATTTTAGGCTCTGTTTTAGACAGTCTGTTGCAACTACTCGATTGTACTATAGAGGGCAAAAGCCACCGCAGACAAGACGTAAACAAGTGGACGCGACTGTTCGCAACAGTTCCAATAAGCTTGTTTACCCAAAAAGGCCTCCAACCAGATTTGGCCCCCGGGTATAGTTTGCCGACCCCTGCTGGAAGGGAACTTCTCAAGACCCTTCCAACTCTGCCGCACCAGCTGGGATCAACGCACAAGACCCCCTACCTGGGCGCCCCAGTCCAGGCTGAGCCCAGGGGCCCTGGTGGGTTGAACTAGCTATGCTGGGAACCAGATGACCCTTATCTTGCCCTGGCGGGACCGCTGCACTGTCAGCGCAGCCCCACTAATCATCAGCTCTCTGTTTCCCCATCCTCCACATGGATGTGTGAGGGCAAAATTCCCCAAGCCCCCACCATGAGTGAGGCTGCCAGGAATTAAAGTGCCACCACAGCACACTGGTCTGGAGAACCGTTCTGGGACTTTCACATCAGCCCATCCCAGGTTGAGGCCCCCAGGCCCCGATTCGCCCCAACATGCCCCTCCCACACCCCCACCCACCACACTGGCGTCTCCCGCTCTCTTTCAGCCCGGACTCGCATCACCAAGCCGCCCCTGGACCAGAGCGTCATCAAGGGCACAATGGCCTCCATGGTGTGCGGCGTGACCCACGACCCCCGGGTGAAGGCCAGGTACCTGCTGGACTGTTTCCCTGAATTGAGGGGAGGGGGCGCCCTCAGGGTTGGCTTGTGGCTGAGTGAGGGTATCTCTTCACCCTAAGGAATTGCCACCGATGGGACCAAGTGTGGGCAGAGGGGTAGAGGATGCTAAACAAATGCCTAGGGAGCCTGGCTGCCTTGCATTGAATTGAGGCAGTGTCAGAGTGGGGAGGAAAAAGGAAGGAGCTAAAGAAAAATGGGGAACAGAGGGAGGAGGAAAGAAAGAGGTGTTCAGGTCAGTGAGAGGTGGGGGGCTCTGAGTTGCTTCATTGTGGTCCCCCAGGACACCACAGTGAACCCCCAACTCTTAGCCCCTCTGCCCACCAACTGGTCTGTTACACAGGAGCAGCTCCAGGGTGGGCTAGGGTAGGGGGCAGGAGATGACCCCTGGGGGTGATCCTCAAAGAGAGGCCCACACCCAGGCCACCTCCACCACCGACTGGTGTCGCCAAGTAACTTGGCCTCGGGAGCTCAGTCTTGCCGTAGAGTCTCCTGAAAGGACTGGGAAGCGCAGCTGAGGACAGAAGCAGCCAAGAAAGATGCAGAATCGGGGCCCCTCCCAAGCCTGGGATGAGGACAGCTGTGACAATCCCCAGGAAGGTTCTGGGAACTAAAACCGGGAGGAACTTTCCTTTCCATCTCTCGCTTGAGCTCCGGGACGCTGAGTAAAAAAATCTAACTGATACTGATATTTAGTAAAAAAAATCTAACAAATATTTCCAACGTGTTGCTTCTCCATTAAGCAACTAGCATCGAGGCTGGAAGGGGCCGGTGCCTCCGGGCCATTTGTTGAACAGGCCTCTCCTCCACAAGGCGGCTGCGTCCTGGGCGCCACCTGGTGAGCACTGGGGGTATGGCAGGCTGCACGGCCATGCCCGTGACACCCCAGGATCCAAGGGGAGCTGGGCTTTTAGACCAAAGACACCTGAGAATATATCACAGGCTCAGTTTGAGAAATGCCTCATTGAAAGCCAAACATTGACCCTTTAGGACAGTCATCATTTGGGGCCGGCACAAATGCCAACATGAGCACGGGAATCTCATGGAGGAAGTTATAATTTTGACAACAGATCATCCAGAATGTGCTTATTACTGGGTTCATTAGATTTTTGTTAAGCAGTTAATAAAATCGACTGCAAAAAGTTTCTCAGAGAGAACCCACAACCCCCACAGAATACTATGGTGGGTCTCAGACCCATACATGTAGAGGTTTACTTTTAGTATCCATTTATGGAAAACTCTATAACAAAAAGCTATTCAGCAACAATTTTAAATAAATCAGTGTTTTATTTATAAAACACTATGTACTTACATTTGTAAAATACTCGTACAGTTTATTCATTCTCTAGACAACTCTCAATGAACAAAGGAATTCAGGGACCTCTTGCAGTACATCCACAGGGTCACCCTTCGCAGGTGGGATCTGACTGTCCCGGTTTATAGACGAGTCCTCACCTCAGAATGGAATTGCCCATTGAGGACAATAAGGCAGCACGCACCATTTATCTTTCCTAAATGAGAGGAGAGTGCAGAGTGGGTTCCTGACCCCTCCAAAATTAGCCATGTCCAGAGCCAAGGTCACCCCCAGACCTTTCAGCCCTCTGTAATGCCCTCCTGTGGCTTCCGCAGGTGCCAGGGCTCTGGGGCCTGCCCCCCGTCTTCTTTGATCTTGGGACAGGGAGCGGGGGGAAGCTTCCCAGCTACCCTCTTTCTCTTTCAGATGAATCTAGGCAGGCATCAGTAGGTTTTAAAAGCTCCCTGGGTGATTCTAATATGTAGACAGGGTTTTAAACCCCTGCTCTAGCTATAAAACACAACAGGTCTCCCTGATCAAACAGAGTAGAGAGGCTCTGAACAACCAAATCAAACTAAAATGGTGGCCGCTCAATCCTACATTACATGTTCTCAAAATAGAGCAGGGCTCTGGAGGTGAGGGCTGGCCGGATGCAGGTTGGCAGCATGAAAAGCTTCCAGAACAGCTCCCGAAGAAAACGCTTCTTTTTGTCACCCGAGCCAGATCAAGACAGAATCTGAACAATCCACTATTAGCCATTTTAATATTGATAAATATTTTATTGACTTTTCTCTGGTTCTTATGATGTAACTAATATTCATTCATTCAGAGGGGAAGCAGAAATTGCAGATGAACTAACAGAGAGAGAAAAGAAAAATAGCATTATTTTTGTTTCCCCCAATTAGAGACATTTAGTAATATTATTGGGAAACCATTTGACAAAAAACAGAAACAGTTTCTTTATTTACCTTTCCCCTTGAGACTGTATTGTGAACCTCATCTCAAGTCAATAGATATTTTTGTGTAAACTCAATTGATCAGTGGTCCATTGTGTGGATATAACATAATTTATGTTACTAATTCCCTATCGCTGAATATTTGGATTGTTTCTAAAATTTTTGTTAATAGTAAGAAACACTGTTATTAATTATCCTTGTAACTAAATATTTTTTGCATGTCCTTGATTTCCTGAGAACCATCTAATGTTATTTAAAGCAGAGAAGACCCCTGAAAACCACTCATCGAAATTGTATAATTGGAGATTATTTTGGAAAATTTCTATTCTTCCTGAGTTGAATAGATGCATGGGTAGTTTCATTTTTCTTTTGTTTTTTTTTCTCTTTAACTTTTTATTATGGGAAATTGTCAAACTTACACACAAAAAATAGAGAATTGTATCTTTAATCTTCATCTACCCCTCTACTCAGCTTCAACAATTATCAATATTTTGCCTATCTTGTTTCATCTCTTCTCCTTCAACTTTGTCTTTTTCTGGAACATTTTAAAAGCAAATCCCAGACATGTAATTTCACCCTTAAATATGTCAGTGTGCATTTCTTGCTAAAAGAGAATTTTTTTAAATGTGACAACCATGCCAGTGACACACCTAACACAATAACAACAATTCCTTGGTGTTTCCGAGGACTGAGCTGTGTTCTGACCTCCCCAGTCACCTCAAAAGTGAATCTTTCCACTTGGTTATTTGAACTCAGGATGCAGACAAGGCCCACACACTGCATTTGATTAGGGTGTCTTTTTATTCTGCAATGATCTTTCCTTTCTAGTTTTTGTTTCTGTTTTCATGCCCTTGGTTTGTTGGACGCACCAGGTTCTATAGGACAGAGGGTAGCAAACTTTTCCTGCAAAGGGCCAGACAGTAAATAGTTTCCACTTTGTGGGTAGATGGCTCTGTTGCAACCACTCACCTCTGCCCTTGTGATGCCAAAGCAGCCATAGGTGATATGTAAGTGAATGTACGGGGCTCTATCCCAATAAAATTTTATTTACAAAGATTGTCCCCCCCCAACCCCCAACCACCCTCTGTAGACTCTCCCACATTCCGGGTTTGGCTGGTTGCTTATCATGGTATTGTTAACTTGTTCTTCTATCCTCTGTATTTCTAGTTAGATTCAAGTAATTGCTAATTAGATCCAAGTTCAATTGTTTGGACATAAATACTTAATAAATGGTGTCTTGTACATCCTCAGGCACCACAAGCTGAGGCAAATAATGTCTGCTTGCCCTGGGCAGTTGTAATGTGGGAGAATTACTCTCTGCAACTAGATTTATTTTTAAATAAGCAAGGATGCCTCTTTTCCAGATGAAGAGATAAATTGAAGAGTCACCTTTGACTTTGGATGATTCGAAAATAAGTGTTAAAAGCTTTAACACTTGAGAATTTATTCTGGAGGAACTCATTTAGAATGTACATAAATAATTTGCTACGAGGGTGTTCACCATGGCATTAACTATAATATCAGGAAACAAGGAGCTAAACTAAATATCCAGCATTGAGAGTCCAGTTAAATTGCAGAGATGAGTTACACGAGATGAAACACATGTAGCTGATAGAAACCATGATGTAGAAATGTCACCTGAAAAAGAGTTTATGATATTTTGTTGAGGGGGAAAAGTATCTTACAAAACAGGATGGACTGATCATAAATTAGATAGATGATGAAAGATAGATAGTTTTTGTAAATACACTATATAAGTAAAGACATATGATAACGGCTGACTTTTACTGACCACTGATGTCTCGGGCACTGCTCTTTTATATTAGCTCATGACGGTCCTATGAGGTTGGTGGTACTGGTTTCCTCATTTTACAGATGAGGAAACTGAGGCACCAAGAGGTTAAATAAACTGACCCAAGGTCACAAAGTACGTGTCCAAGTAGCTGAAGCAGCAGGTGACCGTGAAGTCTGACCCACAGCCTGGCGCGGTGATGCGCTGCCCATGAGGGGAGGGACAGAGTGGAGAAGATTCTGGAAGGTGCACCATGAGTGACGGATAACTTTTGAGTTTTCTTTTCCTTTTCAATTTTTTAAGTCATTCTGATTCTCACTTTTTGAAATAATTATTTTTAGAGTAGTTTTAGGATACAGGAAAATTGCCCAGAAAGCACAGAGACGTCCCAGGTCCCCTCATGCACACATAGTTCCCCTTGGCAACAACTTTATGGGTGTGTTACACTTGATACAATTGACAAACCTGTACTGATACATCGTTAGTGACTCGGCGTATAGTTTACATTGGGGCTCACCCTTTCTGTCCTACAGATCCCTGGGTCTTAACACATCCATATTGTCATGTGGTCACCATCGGAGTATCTACAGAATCACTTTTGAGTTTTCTTTTCCTTTATTTTTTCTTTTCTATACTTTACTTTTTTTTTAACTTGAGTTATAAAAAAAGAAGAAGAAAGAAAAAAGTTACAGACACACTCCACGCTCTCCCTAGCCATTTTCTGTTCTCTAAACCTAGAGAGTTCTGTGGCCCCGGGATCTCAGCACCCCCCACCCTACCCTCAACCCCACTGAGTGAGTGAGGGGGTGATCTGGGCTCCCCTCAAAGCCACACATCTGGGGGGCCACCCCACGCCCTGCTCCTGCCTTCCCTGGGACAAGAACATGGTGTCCTACCCAGAGCCATGCTCGGCACATGTCCACAACGATGATAATGGCTGTATTTCCTCAAGAACAATTCTAGAAAAGATATTTCTTATTGTCAGGCACAGGCATGTGTGTAATTTCTCAACTCCCCCTTTGTACTGACTGACCGAAGCTAAAGTGATTTTTTGGACACTAAAGTCAATTTGTCACAGTGATGCATCGATCTAATGATTCCCCTCATAAAACTAATTCCAAGATGTAGTCTGTGCAGAAACTTTAATTCTTTTTCCAGCTGTAATCTTTTAACCTCCTCTGAAGGGGAGCTTTTGTGCTGGCTGTTTTGCGATGGCTCCGTGCCAAAAGCAACAAAGCCCCGACCTGGACCCGAACTAAAGGTGTAAATGACTGATAATGGCTTAATAGGTTACTTCTCCTGGACGTAGTTCCCTTGCAGGTGGCTCAGGCTCATCCCCAAACCCAAGACGAGCCGCAGAGGAACCACTGTGTCCTGGGTTTCTGAAAGCTTCCCGTGCCTGGCGATTGCCTCCCCTGCCCACTTGTGGAGCTAATGTAACCAGAGAAGCTTTGGGCTGAGCCCCCTTCCGGGAACATTCCCTCCCTCTCTTTGCTCATCGGTGCTTCTCACCCTTAGGTACGTCTGGGAGAAGGATGGGGCCACCCTGGGCACAGACAGCAACCCCCGCATCCGCCTGGACAAAAACGGCTCCCTGCACATCTCGCAGACATGGTCTGGGGACATCGGCACGTACACCTGCCGAGTGCTCTCAGCTGGCGGCAACGACTCACACAGCGCCCACCTGCGCGTCAGGTAGGGGCAGCCCTCACAGGCCCAGGGCCAAGGGGAGAAGGCAGCAACGGGGAGGTCTCCTCTTGGCCAGCCACCCTCTCTCAAGACCCACCCCCGCACCCTTCCAGGCCCTTCCCCCAGCACAGAAGGCCCCTTCAAGAGCAGGAGAGTCTGGGGGTGGTATTTGGACAGGTGAGCTCCAATGCAGATGGCTCAAAGGCCAAGTTTGGTGGCCAAGTGTGAGGCTCCTGGAAGCCCAGGGTCCACCTGCCCTGAGCCCTCGGTGGCCCCGTCATGGGGTTCTAGACCTTGCAGGACACCCAACTCATCTGTATCCTCAGGCAACTGCCCCACGCACCGGAGCACCCAGTGGCCACGCTCAGCTCTGCAGAGAGGCGAGCCATCAACCTGACGTGGGCCCGGCCCTTCGACGGTAACAGCCCCTTGCTGCGCTACGTTCTGGAGATGTCGGAGAACAGTAAGGCTCCCTGCGCGCCCCCTCCCTAAGGGGGGCATGGGCTGAGAGCATGGGCTTGGGTGTAGCCTGGGGCAAGGTTCCCAACTCCTCTGCTGCCTGGTTCTGCACCTCTGGACGCCTCAGCTTACATCTGTAAAATGGACTGATGGAGGAAACCATGAATGCAAGGTGTTAACCCAGGGCCTGGCATGAGAGGAGCCTCCCAGGCGCAGCTGCTGTTTTTATTTCTATTCTCCAAGTCCCCAAGCTGTGAACTCCAAAATTAGAGGGAGTTGTACATATGGTTTGCCTAGAGTTCGCCGATTTGAGGGAGGAAAAACTAAAATAGATGAATGCATCTCAAGCGCCCTGGGCCCCCGCTTCACTCCCAGCGCCCTCCAACCCTGGGTCATTCAGGCCAATGTGGTGAAGAAAAGTGACCCCAGCCTCTGCTGGACCTCAGCAAGCCCGGGCGAGGCCAGAACCCTGCTGGGAATGGGGGATGGGGGGACGCCCCTCCCCAGAGATGTCCCCTCTGCCCCCACCCTCCTGTCCCTGCAGATGCCCCCTGGACGGTGCTCCTGGCCAGCGTGGACCCTGACGCAACCTCAGTGACAGTCAAGGGCTTGGTCCCCGCGCGCTCCTACCAGTTCCGCCTCTGTGCCGTCAACGACGTGGGGAAAGGACAGTTCAGCAAGCACACGGAGAGGTGAGGGGGCGAGCGTGACTCCAGCCAGGGCAGGGCAGAGGGGGCTGCCTACAGCGTAATCAGGGTGGTGGGCGGGGCCGGGTCTCCTCTCTCTGACCCCTCTAGGCATCAGTGTCCACATCTGTAAAGTGAGTGCAAAAATTCTAGCACCTGCCTCCTGGGAACACTGGGAGGAGTCAATGAGAGAATCCAAGGAAAGCATCCTGAGCTGTGGCTGGCACGCCATGAGTGGTGACTGCATTTAGTCAGTTGTCCGCAGACCTGTGAGTTCTGCGAGTTCAAAACTTCCCCCATTGAGCTCCACGTCCCCAGGGGCTGTTGTCATTGTTCGTTAAATTCAGGTGAAGTTCCAGAGGAATGTAGCAGCCTCACAGAGTTCCATAGCCAATGCCTTGTGTGACACCTGGCATTGTTAGGTTCTCAGCAAAGCTTTTGAAATGAAGGAAATGGAATAAAAATAGCAGGCAATCCCCCTTAAAACACTACGCAGTAATTCCCCACTAAGTAGGAGGCAAATTCCAGCTACCTCAAACCCTTAGAGCAAGCAGCCTCCTCCAGTGAGACGGAAGTCGCCCATCACAGAGGTCTAAGTGATCCTGACACAAATCGCATGCAAGAGTTGCGGACTTGACTCTTTCAAAGAGGCCGCTCGGCCCCTGTGCAGAGACCCCTGACTGAAATCAGTCATCTTGGTTTGGCTGCAGCTCCGATAAATTTCAGTCTGTCTGGCTTGACAAGGGGGAGGCCACTGGAGCCACAAGACAAAGTTGGGGAGGTGTGATTGGACAGCCTGGTGTGGAGGGCGGTGACAAGGATTTTATTTATTTCCTGTTTTTTGGGCACTTACTGCTTATGGAGGCCTTGTTTGGATGACTGGAGGTGGCACAGGGAATGAAACAGGCATGACTCCAGCCCTTCCAGAGCTGCAAAATCCCAACAATAGAGAGGCCGCATCATGTCAGACGACCCACCCCACAATTTCTGGAGCCCTGTGGGCTCTCCGTGTAACATTGATTCATGTTCCTCGTGGCCATCACCAAGAAAAGGTTGAACCGTGCTTACTTCAGGCTTTAGAAAGAGATGGGAGTACACAATACGTTTTGGAAAGCTATCTATCAGAAAGCCAAAACATAAAAATAAACAGAAAGGGAAACATCCATCAAAAGTAATTAACTTTTGTTTTTAATGGGTACATGTCAGTTATGTGAAAAATACACTTAGGTGGAACGCCATGTTCCCCGGCAATGCCAGCGGAATGAAATGTAGCACTTGGCTTCAGAAGGCGGGGTGCTCTCCCACTGTCACCCACACACCATGCCTAGCCCCACCGCCCATCCCCCACCCTGCCCCCGCCCGGGGCTCAACCGGTTGATAAAGGAGGTGCATTAGGGTAAACCACACGCCTGGGACGAGTAGTTAACACTTCTACTTCTAAAATGCTTGGGGCTCTCTTGGCCTCATCAGCACCCACAGCTGATGCTTTGACAAATGAGAAACTGAGGCCCACACCTCTCAACCACACAGAAAATACACACAGTCATTTGGTGCTTTACAGAATTTTTAAAAGACTCATTTGCACCTGAACCAGTCTTGTAAAGCAGGCAAACGGAGTTTTACTGTATTTCTTTATTAAGAAACAAAGCTCAGAGAGGTTGCGTGACTTGCCCAAAGACACACAGCAGTCAAGTGTTGGGCCCCGGCTCTGATTCCCAAACCTCCTAACCCCACCCATGTGTGCAGTCAGTGAGGGGCAGAGCAGGCAAGGGTCGGGCTCCTCGTAGCCCTTTAAGCGCGTGTATTTGCCCCCAAGACTGAGAGCAGCAACGTCCGCCCCATCTTGGTGTTTTCCTATCCAGGGTCTCCCTCCCCGAGGAGCCCCCCACGGCCCCTCCACAGAATGTCATTGCCAGCGGCCGCACCAACCAGTCCATCATGATCCAGTGGCAGCCGCCCCCCGAGAGCCACCAGAACGGCCTCCTCAAGGGCTACATCATCAGGTAGGGCCCCCCACCCCACCCAGAGACAGGAGGGGCACCCCAAAACAGAGGGGAAGAGGATGGGGACAACCGGGAGTGGAATAGAAACCTGTGCAAATTCATGTTGGGTGCTTCTCCCTGTAACAAGGATGCACAACAAGAAATGGTTAGACTGTGGCAGGGAGCACTTAAGTTAGACACCTAAAGGAACTTCCAGCAGAGAGAGCTTGGCATACCAGCAGGAACGGCTGCGGGAGGAGATGCACTATAATCTCTTAAAAGGCAAGTCTGCCAGATGTCAGGGATGAGACAGGACTATATCTGCAGTGAGACAGAGGAGAAAAGAGGTAACAGAGGGATCAACCATCTGTGAGATCCAGAATATTCCATCATGGGCCAGATGTCTTTCAGGAGGGACCAGGAGAGGACATGGGCCAAGGACTGGTCAAAATCCAAAGTCCTTTCTTTGGTCCTTATTGGAAAGTGGAGTCCAATTGTGCAGCCTTTCATTTTTATATTTGACCGAGGGCTACTTTACTAGGAACCTAAAAATGAGTTCTTGAGGGTGACAAAAATTTGGTATCCACTGATTAAAATTAGCATGTTATTTGAGGTTACTGAGAACTCTGTGTTCTGACTTCTGGCTGGCTGCACAATTCTAGGCAACTTTGCAAGTCTCTTTCCTGTACACATTTACCTTCAGAGCACTGGAGTTCCCCAGATTTGGAAGAAGTTTTTGTTATTTCAGCTGCTCCATTTGTTGGGGGGTTTGGGGTAATTCTGAAGGGCATTCGTTCTCAAAATGTAATCTGTGGGCCAGTAGCATCACATCACCTGAGAACTTACTAGAAATGCAAATTCCGGGAAGACTCATGCATTGCCGGGGGAATGTAAAATGGTGCAGTTGCTGTGTAAAACAGTTCAGGAGTTCCTCAAAGAGTTAAACATAGAATTATCATACAACCCAGCAATTCCACTCTTAGGTAAGTTTTTTTAAAAAATTTGAAAACAGTTGTTCACATGAAAACATCTTCATGAACACAGCAACACTATTCACAATAACGAAAAGGTGGAGACCACCCGAATGCTCACCGACTGAAGAGAGGAGAAACAAAACGTGGCCTGTCCATGTGATGTACTATTTTTCAATCATTAAAAGGAACAATACATGGCTACAACATGTGACCCTTGCAAACAGGATGCTAAGTGAAAGAAGCCAGTACAAAAGATCACATATTATATTATTCCAAGTACCTGAAATGTCCAGGACAGAAAAAATCTGTAGAGACAGAAAGCAGATTCGTGGTTGCCAAGGGCTGGGAGTGGGTTGAGGGGCAGGATTGGAGGGAAATGAGGAGTGACTGCTAAAGGGCATGGGTTTCTCTTAGTGGTGACGAAAATATGCTAAAATTGACTATGTTGACAGTGGCATGTACGTATATTGATACACTAGAAACCTATGAATTGTGCACTTTGAGTTGGTGGGTTTGCCAAATGGACCCCTCTGCACCCCGCCTCCTGCCCCAGGTACTGCCTTGCCGGGCTCCCTGTTGGGTACCAGTTTAAGAACATCACGGATGCTGATGTCAACAACCTGCTGCTGGAGGACCTCATCATCTGGACCAACTACGAGATCGAGGTGGCCGCCTACAACAGCGCCGGGCTGGGGGTCTACAGCAGCAAAGTCACCGAGTGGACACTGCAGGGAGGTGGGCAGGGCCTGTGGCTGTGGAGGAGCAGGGCTTCCATTTCTCCCCACTCCTGTACCTGTCGGCTCCTGTACCTGCAGGTCCTGTACCTGTCAGTCCTGTACTTGAGGGCCCTGTACCTGCGGGTTCTGTACCTGCAGGTCCTGTATGTTAGGGTCCTATACATTCAGATCCTGTACCTGTCAGGTCCTGTTACCTTTTGGGTCCTGTACCTGCAGGTTCTGTACCTGTTGGGTCCTGAACATTAGGGCCCTGTACCTGTGGGTTCTGTACCTGCAGGTCCTATAC
>PVKY010000383.1:0-51844 GCA_004027775.1 Bradypus variegatus | reverse complement strand
TATAAACTTAATTTTAAAAAGTGATTTCCAATCCTGGGAACATATGAATTTCTTTTATAAATGCTTGGTTTTATTTGCATTTTCTTAGAAGTTTCTGATTTTGTTTGACTTGGTCATTTTGAGGATAGGTTTAGCACATTGAAGAGATGGTGCGGCCATACTGGGGTCATTTGGCAGTCACTGTCACTGGACAGTTGGAAGGCACCGCAGGAGCCTTTTGTTCGCTGTCTCTTTAAAAGGAGCTGAGACTGTTTGTGCTCTTTGTTCTGTGGTTACCCTGGGAGATAACAGTTAGAGGGAAGGCAGTTGGAGGGAGGCGGAGGAAGAGGTGAGATGTGGGGCTCTGGCTGGGAGAGTGGGGTTTGGAGGGTGGGTGGTAAAAGGTCAGAAAAGATCAGATTGAGGACCCAGCTAGAAACAAGGGCATCGTCAGGGAGCACTTAAACCAGGTATGGCTATTTAAACGAGGGTACAGGTGGAGAAAATGGCTTTTAAATACACGAAGATGAAGTGTCCACATGGATGTTTAATAATCATAAATTCTGTCTTTAGTTAATTTTTTAAATTAAAATGGTAGTACAGCTGCACTAAGAGTATTTGAAAGGAAAAAAAACCAGTAACACCAAAATGCCAACAACTATTTTTTGTATTTTTTATTTTCAAGGCCGCCTGTCTGCATCACTGCTTTCCATAGTGACATTCATATGTAACAGATACTATTTTGCTGTTCAGCCTTTTCACCTTTTGTTCTAGTGTCTCTGTTCCATGGTAGATTTTATTGAGCTGTGTCCATCTCAAAAGCAGGGTTGTAATTGGCAAGATTTTCAGTTACTAATTTCTAATTGCCTCAGCTCCTGCCTCCCACCGGTGTGCCACCCAAAACTTCCCTCTCCCTTCTGGGCTTTTTGCCCCCTCCTTTCATGGAGTATGCTACTAGTATCTTAGTATCTTCTGTTCTTTGTAAACATCTTTAAACAAAGAGATTGTGTTTCATGGGGCATGCGGGTGCTTTTTTGTTTGGTTTCTTTTTCTTTCTTTCTTGCCTTTTTTTTTTTTTAACTTCCCAGGGTCTTTGTAGAATACATAGTATGTATCTGTCAATGTGTGGTTTTAGTTCTGGTTGCTTAAGATCTGTAAAACATTTCTTTGCTTTCTTGTAGGAGCTTACTCCATGGGAGCAGTCTGTAGATAATCTGAGTTGTTGAAAACAGGAATCCTGTTATTTGTGAATAGTGACTGACATCAGCAGTGTCTTGAGGCCTGGCTGTTTATGACTTCATTAGCCAGGATTTTCATAGTATTTAGGACTTCAGAAAAACGTCTCCAAGGTTTCAGTGTGTTGGGCAGGTAAAGTATCAGTAATGTTGAACAAAATTTTAACTTAATAGGTTTGACATCCTATTTTCTTTTTCTAAAATGGCATTAATTTGCGCTTATTATTTTATTAATAAAATTTATTCTAATTTGTTAATATATATTTATAAATATTTAATTGTGTATTTTTGCTTTGCGAATTGTGTTTTGCGGAGGAGAATTCTATCAGAAAGCTGTCCCCACTGAGGTGGGAATTGGGTTTCTTTCCCTGCCCTTGTGGGACCCGGAAGGGCTGGCCCTCTGGGGGGAGGCCTTGTGCCCCCTTGCGCTTCTTGGGGCAGCTGGTGTGGGCCCTTCAAGGCTACGAACCCACAGGAGCATGGCCTTGCAACCTGCATCTTTAGGGGAAATTCAACATGTGTGGAAATTAGAACTTGACTGTTTTGTGAGGTGGCTGTCAGATCTGCTGCAAGTTGGTTTGCGCAAGTAGAGACACTGTTGTTTTCCTAAAAGTAAAATCTCTGGAAAGAATCAACAGTTGTAAGCCATTTGCACAGTGTAATATACCACCTCAAACCAGATGTATTTGGAAAGAGTATGTCTGTTTTACAGGAGGTTTTCATATTATTTATCACATTCAAAGCGCTCAACCTTTTGAGATCAACATTGCCTGGTGAATAAGAGCAATTGCAAGTGAACTTGCTCGAGTCACCCAGCTAGAGCAGAACCCACACTTCCTGGCTTAGCTCTTGTTACCATAGTTGTTGGCCACCCTGAGTTAGTTTAACTGCACACTTTGACAAAGATGGGTCACCTCGGGTCACCAAGGAAGTGGTGTGGTTCTCACCACTTGTACCTAGTGTGCTGTCACAGGTACATCCTCAGGCTTCCAAGTGCCCTGCGAGCAGTGGTTGCCTCCAAGTCAGCGTTTACAGAGCTGGGGAGGAAAATGTGCAGTGACGGCATTTAGTAGGAAGCAAAAACAATACAACAAGACAAAAAATTCAGGTTGCAGGTGAGTTTGAACTTTCTATGTTTTATTTTCTTTAGGGTTTCATTTTATACCACCCATTCTCCTAGGATGGAACATGGCAGAAATTCAGCATCATCATTAGCATTTAAATGTGATTGAAGCTTGGACACCTTGGAAAAGAAGTTTTAAGGTATGTGCTGTCTTTTTCAGGTTTTGTCATTTCAAACAAGAGTAAAGGTTTCAAACACCTTTTAATAGTCTATTAGAACGAAAGTGACAAACAGAGAATAGAGAGAAGAAATACGCCTTAAAAGTTATTGCCCAGGTCAGTATTTTATAAGTGTTCCAGTTGTCTATCGCTACGTAGTAACCCCCACTCCGCCGCCAAATCTTAGCACCTTAATGCCATGGCCATTTTACACCTTACGGACTTGCGGGTCACGAATCTGGGTGGTTTGCTCTCTACCTGGTGTCCTCCAGGGTCACTTGGCACTCAGCGAGCAGCTGAGCAACTGTGAAGGGGCCAAGACAGCGTCGCTCCTGTGCCTGCTACCTGGGTGGGGATGGCTGAAAGGCTGGGCTCAGCTGGGCCCCTCTTCCTGTCCACGTGGTGTCTCACGGGGTGGTGGGACTTCTTAGCCGGGCAGCTCGGGGCTCTGACAGCCCGAGACAGGAGCATCCGGCGCTCTTGACGACGAGGCCGTGGATCAGCACAGGCAGTGATGCTGTGCTCTGTGGTCGGAACCAGCCTGGTCCAGGGGAGAGGGGAGGAGCCGTCTCTGCACGCAGGTGTGGGCAAGAAACGCATGGCCGTTGCCAGCCTGCCGCAGCACGCACAGTTGACTGACGCTCACGGTGTTGGCTGTGCTCTTGCACCACTTGCTCTGTTACTTACTTAATGTTTCCTCTGTATTTTTCTGTACTCTATGTGTTGCAAAGCCTTGTCCTAAGTAGGAAAATGTGAAATTGTAGATTTGGTTTGCTGGCTGTACTTTGTCTAATAAACATTACATATTCTTCATGAATCACCTGGAATCATCTCACATGCCACACCTGGGAAAGCACTGGTCAGGGTGATTTGTTTTTTAATGTAAAACGTCATTTTTCATAGGTAGAATATTTCTCCATTTCATCAATATCCATAAATTGACATTTGTGTGTGATTAAAGGTTGCGTGATCTGATAGCTCAGTGGTTTATTGGTCATTTACCAAAAAATGTAAGCTCATGATTTGATTACGTTTTACCATTAGGTATGGATGATAAAGGAGATCCAAGCAGTGATGAAATGCCTAAGACCATCAAACCCACAAGCAAGGAGTTCAGGAAAACATGGGGTTTTCGAAGAACCACGATTGCGAAGCGAGAGGGTGTAGGAGATGCTGAAGTAGATTCTCTGGGACAGCAGCCTCAGCGGCAGCAGCAAAGCCCCTCCTTGCGACGCAGTGGGAGGCAGCCCAAGCGCACCGAGAGAGTGGAAGAGTTTCTTACAACGGTTAGACGCAGAGGAAGAAGAAACCTTCCTGTCTCCCTGGAAGATTCCAGTGAGCCGACATCTTGTCCAGTTACGGATGCCGAAACTGCATCTGAGGGGAGCGTAGAAAGCGCCTCAGAAATGAAAAGTGGTCCCAAGTCTGGTTCCACGTGTGTTAAGGAGCAACCAGCCTCTTCTGAAAATGCCGAAGGAGGTGATGACAACGATGACGCCTCCGACAGTGACAGTGATGGGTTGACTTTGAAAGAACTTCAGAATCGCCTTCGGAGAAAGCGAGAACAAGAGCCGACTGACGGGCCCCTGAGGGGTATCCAGAGCCGCCTGCGGAAGAAGCGTCGTGAGGAGGACCCAGCCGAGACCGTTGGCGCTGAAGCAGGCCACGTCGCGGAGGGCTCGCTGCCTGGGAAGCAGGAGCCCGAGCCCCGTCAGGCAGCTGTGTCCCAGGCAGCAAAAGATAGTAGAGAAAGCAGGCTGGGCGGGAGAGCGTCCGAGGGAGTTGAGGAGGAGGAACCTGGAGGCGCAGTCAGACACAGGTGTGACCGGGAGGTGTACGACGCCAGCAGCCTATACTGCCTGTGCCGGCAGCCTCATAACAACAGGTGGGTCGTGGGGTGGGGCCGAGGAATCCCGAGGGAGGAAAACAGCAAGACATTGCCCCTTCATTTTATTTGATTTAAAGAGGTAGAAAGTTGGGCTGGGCGAATAATTTGTTTAGTTGTAAAAGATAAAATGTCACTGCCAGAAAAGAAACAAGCGAAAGCCATTGTTAGGGGCTGCCTGAGGGCAGGCTGCCACCACGGAAGCCACTGGCGCGTGCGGTTGCCCACAGGTTGCTGATGGGCGTGAAAGGAAGTCGTGTCTGATGCCCATGGCCCCGGTCACACTGAGCTCTTGGTGGCTTTGGTGCCCATGCTGGGCAGTGACACGTACTGAAGAGTCTCCGTCGAGTACTGTGGGTCGGCTCTGATTGGACCCCAGTGTGGACATTTTGGGGCGACTCAGAACTTCTGACTAGGATGGGTGCCGAGGGGCATTGAGGAATCACTGTTTGGGTTGTTAGGTGCGATAAGTGTATTGTGGCTCCTCTGTAGAGAAGTGTACCGGAGGGCCTAGAGGCGGAGCGCCTTGAAGCCTATAGTTCACTCTTAAAATGCTCCAGTCGGAATAAAAGACCAAGCAAATGTGGTTCCATGCTAATAAAATCAAGAGATGGGTGTTCTTTATTGTGCTTTCTCTATTGTTCTCTGTGTTTCCATTTTTTTCATATTAGAAAGTGAAAACCAGTTTGACTTCCTGTTATTTCTGAAATTGAGTGTTGGACGTTTAGCTCTCACTCTCCATCCCTAATGCCATTACCTTCTAATTGCAGGTTCATGATTTGCTGTGACCGGTGTGAAGAATGGTTTCATGGCGACTGTGTGGGCATTTCTGAGGCTCGAGGGAGGCTTTTGGAAAGGAACGGGGAAGATTATATCTGCCCCAATTGCACCATTCTGCAAGTGCAGGACGAGGCGAATTCAGAAAACACAGATCAGCACGACACGAAATTTAGTCCTGGAAATGCTGATGGCACAGAGTTTACGAGTATAGGAACAGTCGAACAAAAATCTAGTGAAGACCAAGGAATAAAGGGTAGAATTGAGAAAGCTGCACATCCAAGTGGCAAGAAAAAACTCAAGATATTTCAACCTGTAAGTATTTTGCCTACAGAGGTAAATGTGAAGGGATTGACCTTACGGATTTCAGACTCACTATCAGTCAAGACATCAGAACCAGAAGAGTTTGTTTTGTTTAGAGTAAGTTAGGTCTTACTGCCAAAAGCGGTGTGTCCTTGTGCGGGGCCCTCAGCTCAGGCCTCCCTCCAGTTCCGTGCCTGGTGGCGTCAGGCACTTTTCCTTTTTTTAACAGTGTCTGTCTCCTCTGCTCTTCTGTACTTACCATTCGTTAAATGGACTCACTTTTAGAAACTAACCTCTCCTTAAGTGTTCATATTAATGAAATCTTGAGCCTGATGCATTATATATTTTAGTGTGTGTAACAAAATTGTATTTTAAATTATGGAAGTAAACATGCATCTCCATACCACATAATACCATCTTGAGATAGCTAGTGCCTCACTTTGAGAAGTACAGGGCAGGCGGGGGGCAGCGTGGATACGTGTGGGGTGATCAGACCGTGTCAGCGAGGGAGGGTGGGAGCCTCAGCGTGGGCTCCTGAGGCGACTGGCCATTTGCTGCTGACCTGACCCTCAGTCAAGGCTCAGACGTTCCCTGGTGCTTGTCACTAGTGCCTGTCCTCACGTCTTCTCTCTGCTCTCACAGCTTCTGGTTGCTCGTTTCTCCTTCACAAATGGTTTTTATGTTCCTTCATGGCCATGATTCTTGATCGTGCTTTCCATGTGTCTTTGGCTTCTGCCCTCACAGTCCTCCCTTTCTCGTTCCCATGAGAGGAGTTGTGATCAGAGGCTGTTTTCCCGCTCGGGGCTCTGCCCCTCCTCTGTCAGCTGGGCTGGTGGAGACGCCAGGCCTGGCTGGCCTGCCTGTCTGTCGGGCATCGGGTGTGCGGGAGCCTCGGAGATGGCTGCCTTAGAAGAAAAACTTAGATCCTATGGAGGATAAACAGTTACCTTAACAATTTAATTTGAAAAAAAAAAAAAAAAAAGATTTTGCATAAGTTCATTTCAGAAAAACATGTGTTTTTAGTCTTGACCATCAAAATAGACATTATTAATTGTAAAAGAAATCAACCAAGTTTAGCTCTTGTGGTGATAATATTCATTTATTTTTGCTGTGTAACAATTCACCACAAACTTAAGGGCATAAACAACACACTGTCCTAGCTCACAGTTTCTGTGGGTTGTGAGTCTGGCTCAGTTCTCTCCTCCCCCTCAGTTAGGGCTGTGGGCTCGTCGGGGTTCCCCTGGGGAAAGGTCTGCTTCCAGATTCCCTCAGGTTAATTGTGTGCCCTTTGTAGTGTGTGTAGCATGCTTATACTCAAATACTATTCATTATTTGTCTGAAGTTGAGATTTAATTGGCACCCTGCATTTAATCTGGCAACCTTGCCCTCAACTAACTGTGTGGCAGCTCACCTCTTCCAAGCCAGTGGGGGTCTTTTCCCTTGAAGAAGCCCTGCCCCATCCCACTTCTGTGGCCCCTTTGATCCAGCATGAACTCATCTGGAACCTTAATAACACCTGCGGAATCCTTGTGTCTTTGCCTTGTAAGGGAACCTAATCATGGGTGTGAAATCTTACCCTATTCCCAGGCCTTGTTTACACTCAAGGGGAGGGGATTATAGCAGATGTATGGACAGCGGGGTGGGTGGGGAAATGGGTCGTCTCAGAATTCTGCCCACCACAGGGCTGTTAAGAATATGAACACTTTTTGCACGGGAAGTTGGGTCATGTAGTTGGAATAAGCAGTAAAATATATCACATTAAAATACCCTTAGTGCCCCTCGGTTAAGAACAGTGACAGCAGTACGTGAGTAGTGATCTTACAAAGTACTTTCGCTGCTAGAAATGGCAAGTGCGGTGTTTGAAATCACGTGTTTCATTCTGCAGGTTGTAGAGGCTCCCGGGGCCTCCAAGTGTATTGGTCCTGGGTGTTCTCGCGTGGCGCAGCCTGAGTCGGTTTACTGCAGCAATGACTGTATTCTTAAGCATGCTGCAGCTACCATGAAATTTCTAAGTTCAGGTAAAGAACAAAAACCAAAACTTAAAGAAAAGACCAAGATGAAACCAGAAAAGCTCAGTCTTCCAAAATGTGGTGTTCAGGTAAGTTAACCAATTGTTTAACCAGTTTAAACAAAAAAGAATGTATGTAAAAAGCAGTTGTTTATTGGTAGAATGTAGGGAACAGCTGTAAATATAATGCAGATCGTATCCCCTTTAGTTTTGCCTTTACTCTTTTCCACCAACTTTCTTATCAGAATTACAAACAAGCAATATATATTGTGTTAATGTTTTCTCTCCATCTAGCTGAGGGTTTAATGTAAATGCAGTAAAGCAAATGTAGACAATGTCTGCTGCGTGCAAAATTTAAGAATTCAATAACTAATACATAGTCTTGTCAAGAAGAGCCGGTACCCATTGTAGTTCAGGGGAAAGGGGAGTTGGGCGGGCAGGAGAAGTGGGTTCATGAGCAAAACTGCTTTTTGCCAAGTCTCTAACTTAGCTCTCAAGATTGTCTTGTTTTCACCTGTGGGTGCTTGGGGAGGAATCCAGGAAATTTTAAAACATCCCAAACCTGTCCTACGCTTGGAGACCCTTCCTGGAGTTTTAGTTCACGTTGACTTGACCCCTTCAACCTCCGTTACGTACATGACTAGTGAAGCACAACTGGTGGTGTTCAGGGGAGATGCCTTGATTATTTTTGAAAGCTTATCTAGCCATTAGATGATTTCATTTCTGAGGCTGCTGTTTTGAATCACGGCGCCACGAAAGCAGCTGCTGCCGCACCAAGGGTGATGGTGCTGAGCAAGCCATGGGCCCTTGCCACCATCCCTAAGCCTCTGCGTTTTTAACTGATAATACCAAGGTACCATTTGTGCCTTTTTCCAGACCCCATCCCCCCAGTGTCAGGCATTGAGCTCTCCCCACTCCCTTGTCTCAAGGAGCCCGGCATAAGTAGCTCATTTGTTGTTGCGCTGGCTGCCTCGCACCTCAGCAAGTTTATAGGCCCTTTCACGTCACTCAAATGGTAGCGATCCCTGCTGTCACGCTGGGGTGCTGAGGCCTGCTGGGTGTGCCAGTGAGGTCAGGTGCTACTTGGCAAAGCACAGTGCCCAAGGTCAGCAGGTTGGGGGTGGAGGGCGGTGGCTTCAGAGTGACCCCGTGGACAGTGTCATCGCCCTTATTGTGAGGTGAAGTGGAGTTAAGATGTAATTTCTGACCGCCTTAATGATTTTACTGATTATCCAGGCTGGCATTAAAATTTCTTCTATGCACAAGAGACCAGCTCCAGACAAAAAAGAAAACATTGTGAAGAAGACTGTAGTGGCACCTTCTAGGAATGAAGCACTTACTAAGGAAGCAACTCCTGAAAGCACACCGTCTTGGGCAAGCGACCACAATTATAATGCAGTAAAGCCGGAAAAGACTGCTGCTCTTTCGCCATCACTGTTGTATAAATGTATGTATGACCTAGGGGCTAGCCTCATGGACCCTTCCCATCCCCTCTGGATAGCCGTCCACTTTGGTCTGTCCGGGATTAGGATTGTTATCTGTGTTTTTATTCTGGTCGTAAACACTTGATGCACCCAGGATGAAGCAGATGCCCATATCTGAGATGCCTCCTGAGGCCCTGCGCGTACATCCTGAGTCTGTTCTGACTTGTCGTCGTCGTTTTCAAAAAGCTGTACAAACTCATTGCTGTTTTACCTTGATGATTGATCTCTCTCTAATCTCTGTTTTCATTATCAGACTCTGGTAAGTATTTATATATCTTCAAAACAAAATTGGATTTAATAGGTACACTGCTGAGCACTCAAAATTCATCGTTGTCCAGACATCAGTTAGTTTTATTGTGCCCTGTTAGCTTTAGCAGCTTTTCCACATTATCTGCTTTCAGCCCACATAATCATCAGTTCTTTCTTATGTTACGGAAATCACTTTCTGCCGGTTAGATCTGATATTCAGTTTATTTTGATTTTCAGGAGTTAAATTTATTTTTGAGTGGACATGTTGGAATTTTTTCATGTTTAGCTCACATACTACACACCCACATAAACACCCATTTGAATTTTGAAGGCCCATTTTACTCCTGCTTAAGAAGTACCCAGGTGAGTGACTATGATGTGCTTTCCACACTTGTAATGTCCTCACCGCAGGTAAGGCTTGATATTTTAGGTATAACTGGCTGTCTCACCCTTCTCTTGATTGCTTAGACTACCCCCAATTTCAGTTTATTGGAAGAAACTAAGATATTTCAGATGTTTTAAATCCCAGGTTAGATGTCACTTGAATCTTTTCTGTTTGTTCCTGCTTCTCAGCCTGAAGCTCCAAAGTTAAATTTTTAGAAATTTAAGATCCCTAGGGCACATCTTTTTCTATTATTTTAAGATTTTCAGTCTTTTTTATTCAGTCTGCAGTACATTTGGTACCTTTTTGCAAAGCCCCCAAAAGTTGGATATCCCTAAATTCGGTATTCTGAAAGTGCACTGCGACTCCAGTCAGCCTTTTAACAAACCACCCACAGGAGGTGCTCATGAGAGCAGGCTCTGGATCAAGTGTGGTTGAAAATACATGTCACCAAATACTCCTTGTGAGAAGGTAACAGCACCAAGACTTAAGACGTGGAATCACAAGTAAATTGCAAAGCATTACTGGAATATTTTCAAAGTTTCAGGTTTTAGAAGTAAGTTGTTAAATAACAGAATTAACCAATTGCGTGTAAAGTGTCTCTACACCTTAGCTTATTTGAGCCTAGAATTTCACCTCTCGGACTTTCATCAAATTATGGCACCTCTACAAAATAGCACTTTTATAGAAGTAACGGGCATACCCTACAAATAAACATCACCCACCTGCAGATGGGTGGGCAGCAGTTGATTTTTAATACTGTGCTGAAATGCTTTAAGGTGTTATAGGCACATAACAATAAAGGAAAGCCAAACTGGGAATATAACCACAATACAGATAATTGGGTGATTAATTTCACTTCAATTTGTTTCAGACATGTCCAACAGAATTGGGAAGCTGTCCCTGAAACCCCAACTGGGGAGTCTCGGGAGGCCACATACATCGAAGAAGGGAAATGGTGTTGGGGAGCGTGGGACAAAGGATGGGTCCTAATCCCTGGAACTTCAAATTCTTCCTTTTCGCTTCCCCCGATGTTTGAGGGGAAGAGAGGGATGGAAGGGGGTGCGGGCAGTCAGTGAGAAGCTTTTCCACTTTTTCCCTTTTTCTTCACTTCCAACACATCATCTCTTCGCTGAAGCTGGCCTGCCTCAGTTGACAGAAAGTTGGGAGAGATTAATGACTGATTAACCTTCCCAGGACATCTGTATCAAAATTAAAATTGATGGATATCCATAATTTACAGAACCCATGAGGCAATACTTTTAAGCTAGTTGCTTCTTGTTTTTTGTTATCTGAGAAATGTCATCTTCCCAAAAGATGATTGGGAGGAGAGTAGGGTCATTGGTAAGATACCTGAAATCAACAGTGGTGAGGAGCAGTTACCACATCTACCTCTCTCTTCCCCCAACTGTCACTTCACTTTTGCAGCAGCAGGGGATGTCCCCTGGGTATAGGAGGCAGGGGTGCCGTGCATGAAGTGCGCCAGAACTCTGCATCCCCACCGGGAGCCCTTTCCCGGCCTCCCTGGCCTGCTGCGGGGCATACTTGACAGGGAGATGGGGGCAGGATGTGGCCTGAGGCTGACGATGGAACAGTTCTTATTAGGAGCTTTTCGAGTCAGTGTTCGAGATGGTCCACCTTCGGCTCCGTGCACTTTGGAACAACCACCAGCAGCTAGCCAAAATGCTGCTGCCGCGTCTGCCTCGTGGAAAGGCTCTAGATTTCCTTTCCTTCCCAAGTCACTAGTTCTGACCTTGGGTTGTGGATGCAGGTACAACTTTTCAGCAAATATGGGGGGGGGGAGAAACCTGTTAAGTGAGGAAGATCTTTATTTGCAAGAAGCTTTTTCCTGCTGTTCTCTTAAGGAGGATGTATGATCCATTAAAGTATCGATAGATTGTCAATGTTAAGGTGATGTAATTAAACATGCTCATAATTGTTCCTCTGGTAAGTTTTTTTAAATTGATGTAAGACTTTCTTCTGTACAATATCTTTAGCTTAATGGAAACAGTTTGCACTTTGTTTCCCCCCAAGATTATGTTGTTGCTTTTGTGTTTTTAGATCCTGTTTCTTCCGTAATTTTTCTCTTTATTTCTACTGTTTGTTCAACTCCCATTATTGTCAAGGCATAAAGAGGGCTGAAAATTTGTTTGCAAAATGTCCCTGGTTTATTGGGGATTTATCTTCATGGACACACTTCCCTCCCTAGTATTTTGGACTCTCTAAGAGGCTCAATAGGCTGCTTAAGGCACTGGAGATTTGAACAAATTTTGACTGGAAAAGTAAGATTTCTTCAGTTCCCCTAGCTTTCGGAATTAAAGTGGAAAACCCTAACACCTCTGAACCCAAGTCCAGATGCTTATGCCTCTTACCCAGAGACACCTGTGCTTCATTTGTGCTGCACAGTCCTGTAATGTGGAGAGGTAGGCTGGGCGAGTACAAGGCCCCAGGGACATGGCTGCTGGCACCAAGTGTGTCTTCAGAAGCCTAGTTCACTGAAGGCATAAGATGAGCAAATTCCCTGGGGATACTAGAGATTTAAAGCTGGGAGAGATGTGTCTTAACAATTGCATGAGCCATTTGTGTCTGTCTCTTCCAGAGTTGTCAGTAGTAATGAAAAAGAGGTTGGAGGTGAGGCAGGTGTTAGATTTTGCACATCTGAACCAGTCTCTCCCTCTCTCCCCTGCCCCGCATGAGAGGAAAATCAAAGCTTGTGTACCTAGACCTTCAGTAGCTACTCTGATGAAGGATTTAGATTGACAGCTGTTAGCCTTATCCATGCAGCTGGAATTTTCTTGGTTGTCAACAAGTAAGGGCATCTTTATTTTGAAGTGCTTTGCTTTTTACAACCTTGAATAGCCCATTGTCCAGAAAATCAGTTCAGGGAAAGGCTTCACACCTGTGAGAATTCCACCTGTGAGGTGAGATCACTGCAGCGCTGGCCGTGGTTCTGGCTCAGGCCTGTCCCTGAGCTGTCACCTTGGTCGTGGTGCTTCGGCCACCTGGGAGGTGTTGGTGGCCAGCAGGATTAGTCCTGCTAAAGTCACCTTCTCTTCAGTGAACTACATGTAACCTTGTGGAAATAAGGATCTACTCTAATATTCTCTCAAGATTAATACTATAGGAACGTTCCTTTGATGGTGTTTTCGATGGCAATTAGAGTCCAAAGGTGGTCACTGAAGAAGCCAGCTATAATTCCTCCAACACGGTAACAAATTTCAGATATATTTGCATAAAATTGTGAAATAGTTAATATTCCTTTTTTGTTTTCTATAACATCAACATGCACATTCTTAGCTTCTAAAAATTAGAGATGCAAACATAGAAGATTACTAAGAATTTTTGCCACCTTCATTTATTTAAATGAAATTAAATTGCTAATAAGAAAATGAATAAAATAATAAAATGAATAATAAAATTAAATTAAATTAAAAATTATTTAAATGAAGGTCGAGGCAACTTTAATTTACCGCAAACCTTGGAGGAGTTCAGCAAGAAGAGAAAGTAAGGTAATTGGCTGTATACACCTTAACTGTATCTGCCTGATGCTTTTCAGTTTGGGCCTTTTTAGAGTATGGCCCTGTGGGACTGGGGGGGTTGTGGGGGAGGGTAAATAAATTATTTTACATTCCCCTATCATGTTGCTTTAGGAAGTAAACCATTTTAGCATAAATAATGCTGAGTCAACCGTAACCTAATTAATTAATTAATCAGAGTGCTTGTTATCTGTTCGGGAGATCCCTGGACAGCCGCAGCTCCCTGAATGAACTTGGGTTCTGGCAGCCACACTGGGGCCCCTGCAGCGGGGCCAGCTCACAGCCACACCAGCTTACGAGCAGTGAGACACCTGCTTCCCCGCGGCCCTCATCACGTTCTTCCCAGCAGTTTGTGTCACGTAGGATGGGACCAGCTGTTTTTACATTATTAATGCCAGCCCAAAAAGAGTCAGGTTTTACTTGAATTTTCAAAATGCCATATGTGAAACTGCAGGTGTGTGGTTACACTTGTTACATCATTGACACAGAGGAGCAGCAGTGCTTCCTTGACTGTTACTGGGAGTTAATCCATGTTTTGTCTGATACAAAAGCAATCATTGATTTAGGCTTTGAAAAGAATAATTCACTTGAATATTGAGAGGAGCAAGAGCCAAATTGTTTCTCTTGCTGCTGGCACCATGACTCCACACTAGCGGAGAAGCAGGATTGAAATGGGACCCTTTATTGTGCACGTCATACCGGAAAATAGAACGCTGCCACAGCCGACGGAATTTTCTTCCGCAAGTTCCTCCGCAGTACTGCTTTGGAGTCCTGGCTTGCAAGTTCGTATTACAGGAAATACATGAAGTTGTCATTGACTTAGTCTCACTTAGTGACCAGAGTCAAGACACGATGGGAAATGGGTGTAGACTAGAGATGAGTGACAGTAGGAAGTTAAAGTGCCCACATCCCCTGAATAAGGTGCAGTACCCAAAAAATGGCCCATCTGTTGTGAACACCTCTGCCCAAGGGCTCACACATTCTAATTTGGGATCTACAGATTTGCTTGTCCTTTGTAAGTTGGTACACACATTGAAAAAGTCTTATTTCTGATTCATTAATCTTCACCCTAGAAACTTGCTTTTTATTTGATTTTTTTGGCTTTTACAGACAATTGTTATACTTTTTAAGATCCTAATTTCTTCCCAGAGTTGCTCACAGATTCCTTAGACAGTGCCCCCTCACACCACCCCCCCTTAGACATCTCAGTGACTGAAAGTTTCATACCTGGAAATTAAATTGTCTCCATAGTTTGGGGGGGACCAGCAGGTAATAAAACCATCTGCATTAGCTCTCAGTGCTTGTCACCAGTTCTTTTGCCTGTGAGGGGAAGTGTGGGAGCAATCACCAAGAGCCCAGTATCTGTGGGGTCAGGTGTGGCTGCTGCAAACCCTTTGTGCTCCATGTTTTCACCCCACTCTTGCTGTAACGTTTACCTTGGAGCAGGCAGGCAGTTTACACAGGTTCTGTCCAAGTTAACATCCGGCATAGTTCCTACCGGAGACCTGGATTTTGTCTCCTTTTCTCTCTGTGACTCAGCCCACCGGTGCTGCCCGGTGATGCTGTAGTGCCGCAGCCGGCCTGCAGGTGGGACAGGGAGCTTCGGTTCGTGCTCACGGGACGTGAGCCAAGCAGAGAGCTTGCTCCTGGTTCCCGTGCAGGGCCTCCTGCTCACATCCAGGCTCAACCCCCACAACAATAAGCAAGTGGCCAGACGCTGCAGAAACAGCTTCACTGGGCCAGTGGCCTTACCCGTTGGGGCAGCTCTTGCTCCAGTACCTGTTGAACTTGGCTCTGCAGCGTCAGTTCCTGCACCTGGAGTTGGGGCAACACTTTGCCTCCCCCCAGCAGGCCCCAGGGATGTACCTGTGGAAGCTGAAGGAGACTAAGGAATAGCACCTATGGCCCACACTCCCCGTGTGTCACCTTCAGTTCCGTGGGTAGGTCTGTTGGGTAATTTGTGTATTGCATTTCCATGTCTTTGACGGCGTCATTTTAGTGCTTACTGCTACCAGTACAGTATCACTGGGCTGGCCAGAAAAGGGAGCACCACGCAGCGTAGTCCTTGTCAAACCCCGAAAGCATTCCAAACCAGCTTCCCTTGTCTTGGGGGGTGGGGGGTGGGGTAGGTGTGAAGGCTTTTGTTTTTCGAGAAGAGCTTTTGTTTTGGTTGGTTGGTTGCTCAGTTACTCCTTACCCTTCTAGACATTTATACACAACATGACAACGTGAAAAATGCATTTAGCTGAAGAACTTGCAAGGTGAATGTTAGCTCTGCCCAAGGGTAGTGCTTTTAGCTCCTTGTCGTCAGTGCTGGTCCGCAGCCGCTCGCATCACCGCTGTCCCAGAGCTCACCCAGGCCCGGCTTGCCGGAGGGGGGCAGGAGTGGAGCAGTTGTGGGATAGGACTTCCCTTTGAAAGAACATTTTAGCCAGCTTGCCACTGAAATCCACCGATTTCAGAAAATTTTACCAAACAATCTTATTTACTTAATTGTACTAATTTATAAATTCTGAGGTGTAGGTCAGGAAAAATGAAGGCTGACTAACAGGGCAGAAGCAGCTAATGTTGCAAAATACCTTTTTTCTTTATTAGTAGGTTCTACTCATTTACTATTTACCCGTTCTTGGTAATAGGTAATTTTAATGGCATGTATTGGAAATGGCCGCAACATCTCTTGACTTTGTTTTGTCCTGAATCAAGGGGAAAGTGAACTAAGTCTACAGGTCAGGATTTGGAGAAGTTTGAAGCTAGCGGGTATCTGTTACCTGAAGCAATGTAAATGTTAAAAGTCACTAAAGATTTGTTTTCAGGTCCCTTCACACAGGTGTCCTATATGTTACAATCGAGGTGTTTTATTGGAGTTTCTGGAAACCCCTTAGACAGCCTTTTAGAGTTACTTTAAGACCCTGTTAAAATATACTCAACAAAATTCATAAAAGACACTGACTGAACTGGCTTCAGCTCTCAATTTTAATTGCAACTGGCCCGTGCCTGTTGTGACTCCCGGAGGCTGTGCTCTGGGCGAGGGGCCCCAGGCCTCAGGAACCTGGGTGGGCTCTGGGCCCTGGACCTTGGACCTCGCCTTCCAGCACTGACCTTGCTGTGCCACAGGCACCTTTCGTTCCTCTTCCCGCTCCTACCCCTTCCCCAAGAAAAGGGTTCTCAGTTGTTGGACCTAAGTCTAAAAGTACTTCAAGTTAGATGCTGTGGTTTTTGCTAGTTAAGAGTTAACTGGTAAAAAAAAATATGTTGTTTGAATACCAAGGATATGGTACCTCAAGTATTTATTTAAACGTGATCTAATGAAATAGTACATGTACAAATAAAGTTTTCTGGGTAGTAAAAAGTATTCTCTTTGTTCTTAGTGTGCCCCTGTTTTTGTTTTGCCATTGTCATTGCTTTATAGTGCAATTTATTTAAAAACCCAGCTCCCAAAGGAACACAGTGTTTTGTGATCTAGTGACCACTGAGGCAGTTGTGGCCTTTGAGCCAGCTGCTCTTGGGGGGTGGCACAGGGATCTTGGGAATCGTGATTGCTTGGGGCTGGAAGTTTTGGGTCCATAGTACTGTTGCAAATTTTGTAAAATTAAGGAACTTCATAGTATAAAGTGAACAAACTTGAAGCCCCAGGCATTCACTACCAGTTACTGTGTAAATCACAATGCACTCACCACGGGCAGTGCTGTGGTTACAGGCTGCTGGGGATGGGTGCTCTCCCGCACCAGCCTCTAGAGAGTTCTGCAGGCCTCCGGGTGGCTCGGTTTGTTGGATCAGGCTTTAAAAGTTGCCCCTTGCCCTTGCTTTCATACCTTCCACCGGGTGTATCGGGAACAGTTTGAACATTGGTAGGAGGAGCAGTGACACTTTTTATTCCCTGGGTAGAATGGAAGGGATCTGAAACATCTGTTTGAAGAATTTCCCCATCTGGTGCTCAGGAGTTTTTAGGGCTCATGGGAGGCATGTGGGAAGAGGGCACACCCTGGGAAGGCCGGCTCAGTTTGTCCCACCTTGTGGGATCTGATCGCCTCCCAGTGTAGCTCTGGGGACCCCAACATTGGTCTGTCATGTGATGCCTGCAGCCACCTCCAAGGCAGTCCTGGGGGACTTGCCGGGCAGTGGCCCCGTATCCCAGTCTTGTTACTCTTCTGCCCCTGCCCTCGCATGGTGTGCGGAAGCAAGCTCCCTAATGCCATCGGCATTCAGGCCTCTGAGCTCTCTGGCTCTGCTGTGGTCGGACATGAGCAAGGGGGGCTGCAATGGGTCTCGGGCCTGGTCTTCCTTGGTTACTGAAGACCTCAGTTCTGGTGGCCTAATAGAGGGTTGGGGTTTAATCAGTTCTTCAATGTGCCTGGTATGTTTTTAAACGTACTGGCATTATAAGGGTTTTTGTACACACTGAGGGGTTTTGTGTGCCTTTGTTTTAGCTTTTGACAACAGGCCTTGTTTGGATTAAAAGCACTGGTTTATTACTTGTTTGACCCCATGAGGTGAATCGAGGGTTATAACTGGAACACGTATATAACAGGACCACTTTATTTTTGTCTCTAATTTTTAGTGTGAAGATAGGATTGATTTTCCCCATGTTGGTATTAAGCTTGCCCCTTTTTTTCTCCTTGCATCCTCTTCAAGTGACTTTTGTCCAAGAGAATAAACCAATGCCCAGCTGTGACTCCGCGATTGTATGGAGAGTGGGCACTGCTGTGTCCTTAGGGGGCCTGGTGGGCTCCGTCAGGATTGTGAATTTGCGTTTAAAGAAAATCTGCCCATTCTATCCTTTCTTTGAAATATTTCGAAACTGCATTTTTGAAATGTCATTTAAATTCTTCGTTATTAAAATTCTAGTTTCTTTAGAATAATGTGGAATTTGTTCTTCAGACAGGTCATGATTTAAAACAACAGCTAGTCTAGCTTTTGATAACCAGACTTATTTCATTGAAGTCATAAGTTTATTTTAATATAAAATCGATTTTCTTCCTGTAAGAGTTAAAGTAGTCACTGTCATAAACACTACTGATAGCTCATAATATAGTATCTTTCCTAAGTTTAACTATTATTATTTTAAAAGTCCTTTCCTCTAGATTTCCTGCATATAAGTATACCTGTTAAGTTTTTGCTAGTTGAAGGATGGACCATAGTGCTTTAATGATTCAAGTGACAAAGCACATGTGATGCTTTACTCTCTTCCTGAAGAGCCCTTGCATTTTGTTTCCTTTGTAGCCATGAAGGAGGACAAAAGAGCCGAGGAGAAAATGACAGCCAGTGTTGCAGTGTCCAAGAAAATGGTTCCTTCAGGTGCTATAGCCAGCAAACCACCTTCCTTGCTCAGAAAACCAGTTCTGAAGAAGTCGCCTTCTTTTGTTCACCTGTCAGCCGCCAAACAGGCCATGAAAAAGTCACCCGTGGGTTTCAAGGGTTCCATACCCAAGAGGCCGTGGCTCGCAGCCCCTCCCTCGGGCAGCACCCCAACTGCCAAACAGTCAGGACTGGCGCCTGTCGCAGCAGCATCCACCTCCAAGAAGCTGCCCGGCCCTCCTGCCCTGGGTGGAGCGCTCAGGAAGCCGGCGGCTGCTTCCGTGCCTGCGGCCGCTCCAGCCCCAGGACGGCTCATGGCCAGCGGCCCTGCCCTGTCACAACCAAACTCACAGATTCGGCAAAATATTCGACGCTCTTTAAAAGAGATTTTGTGGAAAAGGTGGGCTGTTTTACTTCATTTCTCATCATTAAAGTTGCGGCTTTTTCATTTAAAGTGGTAGTTTCCAGATTGCCCTGGTGTTTGAGACATTCAGTATGTGATGGTTTACGCAACTGTTCTTACTCCCTGTAGAGTCAGTGACAGCGACGACTTGATCATGACAGAGAGCGAAGTGGGAAAAATTGCCCTCCGCATTGAGAAGGAGATGTTTACCTTGTTTCAGGTTACCGATAATCGCTACAAGAGTCGGTACCGCAGCATCATGCTCAACCTCAAGGACCCTAAAAACCAGGTGTGCGATCCCGACACACAGACGGGCTTGCTGGTGAATTACCTACTTCCGTTAGTTACAGTTCACAGTAATAAACTGAACGTAGTGTTGGGAGACGTGTAAATCCTTTCAGGGAAAGCTAAACAAGTATTCCGTCCTCTGCGATGCTTGTCAAATGCCCGCATGTTTTTGGTATCAAGACGGTTGGTTTGTTGTTCCCTTCCCTATCTGAACTAACCAGCTCCCCCTGAAGTCTTCATCTTTTATTTCCCCAGGTTAGTCACTTCTAAGCATTGCTGTAAAATTCCAGTCACTTCACTGGCTCCCTGTTGGCTCCAGAATGCAGTTCACCTTCTTCATTCTCTGGGCTGCCTCTGCAGCCTGCAGGCTTTGCTGCTTTGTTCTCTTCCCACCTCCACCTGCTGGGCCAAGTGAGCTCAGTCAGGAGTGATAATAGTGAACACTCCCTCCAGTGCTCCCCGTTTGCACGGGATCTGCTCACAGCACTGAGCGTGTGGGAACACTGCTCACACAAGGGGTGGAGGAGGCAGTGCTGTTCCTGTTTGAACACAGTGGAGATGAGGTGGAAGGCAGTTTGGCTCATCGGGTGTCACATCTGTGTCACATAAGCAGTCCAGCCCGTCCCTCCTTGAAGCCTCCTGCCATGCCAGGGTGACCGTCTTCGCTGGCATTCACTCTGCACTTCTGACTGATACTCTAGGGTCAGCGTCACATGCTCTCGCATTGTGTCGTGCCATTGTTGACGACCCCTAGTAGAAAAGGTTTCTTTCCGCCTCGCTTCTCCACACTGGACCTTTTGGGCATGTGCTCCCGGCTGTCTACATGATGTTGTTTTTCTGGAAGAAGTCTTTTCTAGTAACATCAGTGCAGTGTAGACCTTGAAATCTTCCATATGGTCTTAGTACATAACCTTTTCCAGGCTTGCTCCAGTTTGCTACATGGTTGGCACAGGCTGATGCTTACTCAACAGGCCGTGGTGGGAGTTAAATGGGATCGTGGCCCTGAAGGGCATGGCACAGGGCCGGGCACCGAGTGCTGAGGGTCTGGGGCCTGCTGGTCGCAGCCTCATACCAGCTGCACCCACTGCTGTTTTTGCCCCTCGTATGCCGGGTTACAGAAGCTCAGACGCCTGTGAGAGAGTGACCCAAAGTTGTTTGTTCATAGGGGCTCTTCCATCGTGTTCTGCGGGAAGAAATCTCTTTGGCAAAACTTGTCAGAATGAAGCCAGAAGAGCTTGTCTCTAAGGAGCTCTCCATGTGGAAAGAGAGACCAGCAAAATCTGTGAGTACTCATAGAAAATGACACTTCATGAGGGGCTAAATATGTCCCTCTTGCAAGAATAAGTTAATAAAGCCGTGTGAATGATCTGCTGTCCTAGAAAACAAGGTTTAAAATGGTTTTTGTCTCTTTCATTTTAGGTGATGGAATCCAGAACTAAATTGCATAACGAAAGCAGGAAGACTGCCATTAAACAGGAAACCATTCCAGATATGGAAGATTCTCCACCGGTATCAGATTCGGATGTAAGCATTTGGGATTTTAAGTGTTAACAAATATAGTCTAAAATTTAACCATTCCAGTTATTTTCAGGTGCCTAAGTTATTGGGTAAATCACTGTTTATAACAGGTGTATATAATTGTGTAATCTCTTAAATACTTGTATTCAGTGGTTCTTAATTTCATGAGTTATTTAACTTAGATTTTTTTAAAAGTGCATATCGTTAGTTTGGTAAAGTAATGAGCCACTCAGTTTTTTTATTTTACTTCTAGGAACAACAAGAATCGGTTCGAGCTATACCTGAAAAAAGGAGTGCACCTCTTCTTGATGTCTTCAGCAGTATGTTGAAAGACACAACAAGCCAGCACCGTGCACATCTTTTTGATCTAAACTGTAGAATTTGTACAGGTAAGCATGATTTAGGAGGTGAAACTTCTGGAGATGAGACTCAAGTTGATTTTGTTTAAAATCACTGATCCTTCTAATGGTGTTGGTATTGGACCCAAGTTTTTTTAAAAAGGGTATGGTGGTTTTTCTGGAGTTTAGAAAGTTAGCGCCTTGTTTTATAATATTTGTTTCATTCTTGTAAGCAAGTGTCTATTCACAGGCAAGATGTGCTCTCTGATGTTTCAGATGCCTCAGGAAATCTTTCCTCTTACTCTTCAGGTCAGATTCCCTCAGAAGAGGAACCAGCTCCAAAAAAACAACAACTGTCGGCTCCTACTAAGAGAGAAGACCCAAAATCCAAGTACGACAGCTCTCTCTCTGAGCCCGTCCCTAATGCGGCCGAGGAGGTGATGCCAGAAACACTGCCCGACATTGCTTCTGAACCAGAGCTGGGAAGTGCATCTCATCCAAACCCGGGGAGGAATTACTTCCCTGTCCCCGCAGGAGGCAGCACCCCTGAGCCCTCCCGTTTGGAAGAGCTCCCTCCCTGCCCAGCCTCCTGTGGGGGTGGCGTGCTCACCACGGTCACGGTGTCTGGCAGGGACCCCAGGACTGCGTCGGCTGCCCCCACGGCAGCCCCCCGCCCCAGCAGCTCTCTGGACGGCGCCCACGTGGCAGAGACCAGACAGGATGCTCCAAAGCCTGCCCTGACTTCGGTCACGATGCCCAGGTCCATCCTGGCGAAGCCGTCCTCTTCCCCTGATCCCAGATACTTGCCACTTCCACCGTCCCCGAACATCAGGTGTGTCTTTCCGATGCAGTTGGAGTGAACCAAGCCTGTTTTCTGTCTTGGAAATTTACCCAGAAATACAACATGCTCGTTAATATTTGAAAAAGGCAAAAATGGCCTGGTTTTATGAGACATAATTATCGCTTCAGAGGTAGTCTTGGAAACTGAGATTTGCATTTTTGACCATCTGGTTTGATTTCCTTTTCACTTTATTTTTCTTTGACCTGTATGTCAGTTTATATAATTGTGATTCAAGTGGTAAATTGGAGAAGGTGCACCATAAAAACTTATAGGACTTCACATTTGCTTTTAGATGTATAAAGTCTTAATGCTTTAGACATTCTCATTTTGCAGAGAGAATTAGACATTTACTTATTTTCCATGGTTTTATTTTACAGCATCTCAGAGTCACGTTCCCCTCCAGAAGGAGATACGACCCTGTTTTTGTCTCGACTCAACACCATTTGGAAAGGATTCATTAACATGCAGAGTGTGGCCAAGTTTGTCACGAAGGCATATCCTGTGTCTGGGTGTTTTGATTATCTCACTGAGGTTAGAACCTAGAATGTGTGTGCGCGCGTGTGTGCCGAAGCGTGTGCCCACGACACACGGGCCAGGCACGTGGCATTCTTAAGGGAGCATTTAGGCAGTGAAGCGCCTCTAAAGGCGCGGGAGAGGCTGCTGGTGAGTGAGCAGGCCGGGTGGTTTGTGGTGTCAGCCTTGCACCTACCATGGAAATGCCCAAATCCTTTCTCCTCCTTCCTCTGTCTGGCACTGAGACTGGGGGGGGGGGTGGTCCCTGGCCTCAGGCTGGCATGCATGTGTAACTGCCATGGCAGGCAACCCTTGCTTTTCACAGTTAATGCAAACCCAGTCATTTTGGGTTGGAATCTGTTCCTTCAAAGGTGACATAATAGTGATGAGCAGGGCTTTCTAAATGAAACCTCGCTTGGCAGAAGGATGTTGTTATACCACCCCTGGGTTTGGTGATTCGTAAGCATGGACTGTGGTTAACCGGTCAGCTGTAATGGAATTATTACCGTTTTCCTTGAAGCGGTTGTGGTTTTCTTGAAGTTCACGTAGTTGGGTATCTTGAAGTGGCTACAGCAGTCTCTGTCTGCGCTGTGGTTCCAGCAGGAATTTACTCACAGTGCTTTCTGTTTAGGACTTGCCCGACACGATTCACATTGGTGGGAGGATCTCACCGAAGACAGTTTGGGATTATGTTGGCAAACTCAAATCTTCAGTTTCTAAGGTATCCGCTTATAACCTGTGGAACAGTGAAAGATAGTTTTGACTGCAACACATCTCTTTTTTTCACCTGTCATTTGGATGGGTTGATTAGCACTTGAAATGTCAGCCTATAGCTTTTAGCTATTTCGAGGTGAATATTTTAAAAAATTAAGCTTATTGGAGGAAAAGAATATCTATTTGTGTGTATTTGAATATAGTGGTAGAAGTTTCCTTATTGATTTTGTTTTAATTATGTTTATGCAGTTTTTGTAAGAAGTGTCTAAGCTGTGTTTCTTTATTGTTTTTTAATGGAAGAAGTAGAGGGTGGGAACTTGTGAAAGGTCTTACTTGGTAGTTCTGGACCCTGGCTGGGCTTTATTTCCTGGGATGCCCTGGAGGTGCATCCACAGGTGTCTGCACGGATTGTTTTCTCTGGGAAGTGTCCATAGTTCTCATTGGTGGCAGCGTGAGGCATGAGCCTATGTGCTCTTTGACCACTTCATCATGTAGCACATTAGACAGCAGGGCTTTGAAATTAGTCAGAATTGCTATTATTTCCCACTTCAGGCCTTGCTTTGGGGGTTTAAATGCAGACCTTTGAGTGGGTGCTGTTCTAGAATAGCCGCAGGTCAATGCTTTTCCCCCTGTCCTTTGTTTGTGTTGCAGGAGCTGTGTCTGATCCGTTTCCATCCGGCAACAGAAGAGGAGGAAGTTGCTTATATCTCCCTCTACTCCTATTTTAGCAGCCGTGGCCGCTTCGGTGTTGTAGCTAATAATAACAGGCACGTGAAGGACCTCTACCTCATCCCTCTGAGTGCCAAGGACCCTATTCCCTCCAAACTCTTGCCCTTCGAGGGACCAGGTAAGCGCCAACGTCCTGGGTGGTCATTAGGCACCTCCCACACCAGGCACCCCCTCGGCACAGACACGGAGGCCTTTGAGTTTGCCACTGGGCAGGTAATGGCATCTGGCGCCCATCGTGCCTCTCGGGGAGCAGGAACCAGAAGGACGGGTGGGAGCTGTATCTGGGCAGAACACTCAGCTTCTAGGATACAGGGGTGTCGTGCTAGAAGCACCCCTGGTTTTCAGCATAAACTCTCAGGGAAGTTTTGTGGAGAGGGGGAGGCCTCTGCAGTTTTCAGCCAGCCTGTCCCAGAATGTTCAAACACAGGCCCTCGAGGCTCACAGAGAGGAAAGGTAACGTTTCATGCTGTGTCGGGGCCAGAGGCTTCGTCACTCGGGCTGGGTGGTTTCCTTGCTGCTCAGCCCAGGGACGGGCAGGCCTCAGTGACTGCTTTCCCTCTGGGGTCACTTCTTCCATTGGAACTAATTTCTGGGAGACAGAAAATACTGGTAAAGTAGAAAAATATTTCTAGGATAATTACTTCTAAATCTGCTTAAGTTTTACCTTGGCAACCTATTTTGTGTTTTCTTATTCTTTAAGAAGCACTGCTTTTACTTACAAGTTGACCTCAAAAACAATTTCTCATTTAAGGAGCTGAGGGTGATTCCAGGGTGGGCAACAGGCTGTTGGCGTCCAGCTCTTTCTTAACCCCTTAGTAGACATTTATGTGACTTAAGTTGGAGAAATAGCATAAGATGCCTAAATTAAGGTGTCTACTTGTCATAAAATCCGCAGAGGACTGACACTACCTGAAAGATGACGTTTCTAACACACTTTAAGTGCTCTTTAAAGTGCTTTGTTCTAGAGGCGGTGGCCGAACGCCCTGAGCGCTGACTGGTGCTACTGTAGACCTGGGCACCTCAGTGTCCTTTGCCCGCCACCAGTCAGGGCCTGTGCTGTGCCCCGCAGCTGTGCAGAACTCGCACCCACGTGCTCCTCGGAGCCTTGGTGGGGAGCTGGGAGGAGAACTCTGCTCGGGGAGAGAGGCTGCGGGTGCCGCACACACCCTAGCTGGGACCCAGGGTGAGGGCGGCCCCCTCCGTGCTCCTGTGCGCGGGGCCAGCAGCAGCATGTCCAGCACAGGCCCACCCCTGGGTGCTGGCTGCAGCATGTTGCTTAGTGCTGGTTGGCACGGGGTCAACTTGTCCCTACCCTTTGGACTTGTGCCCAGAGCGGTATCGGTTGGTAGCAATAATTCCAGGGTTAAGTATTCACTGGCATGACACGTTAAATCGTTTCAGTGCCAAATATATCTTAAAAGCAAAGTACTTCAGAATGTCACCTCTCATGCTGCTTGGGTGAAATGCTGCGAGTGGTGGCCGGGAGGAGTCCTTGCAGGGGTCCTTGGTGACCGCCTGTGTGAAGAGTGCTGGCCTCTTCCTTGATGACCTGTTTTCCTGAAGGTGAAGACCAAGAAGCTGACTTCTCAGACATGTGCGAAGAGCCTCCGGTCAGTCACAAGTGTAAGAGCTTGCGTAGGGGATGGTGTATAATAAGCCTATTTTCCCCCATTGTGATAGACTCTGTCATACCACATAGCACTTTCAGGGTTAAAGAAAAAGCATTTTCATTTACAGAAATGTGAATCCGTAGGCACTGAACTTCCCCTTTCTAAAGAAATGTTTAATATTTAATTATTGTATAGCAATATTGAATTCTCGTTTGAGATCCTCTCCAGATTTTACACTAAAACCGTCACGAGTTACATCTTGGTCGGGTCACTAGAAATGGTCAGGGGTGTGTTCAGCAAGCCCCTGGGGGCACCGGCTGCACAGAGCCTCGGGGCTGCCCCTGCCTTGATCAGGAGGGAATTGCCCTGCTCTGGGCCTGGATCCGTGACCGTGGGCAGTGAGGGGCATCGAGGGAGGGCCACTAGAGGAAGGGCCTTTGGGGTACAGTCCCAGGTGCTGGGCCCCGCGACAGAGGGAGGAGGGAAGGGCTGCCCCACGGGCCCTTCCCGGCGGCAGGGGGCACCAGGACACTGGTGCTCGGCGGACACCACACTCTCACCTTCCCAGCACCTCCTGGGTGCACCAGCGTCACCCAAAGGGGGACTCGAAGCCTCTTGGGTTTTCCGCACAATGAAGAACTGCTTTGATTTGTTGCAATAATACAGGAAAGGGGGTTTTAGAAAAGTAATCACTGAAATTTTGCCCATAAGCCTTTAAATATATTTTTTAAATTTAAAGGCTTTTCTACTAAGTCATATAAGCCTGTTAAATTTGTCATATGGGGCTTTTCGTTTGTTTCACCCTCCTGCTCTCAGTGCTTGACGTATGTGTATGTAGAAATATTACATGTCTGTACAATACTTGAGTCACTTCCTGTTAGCTAAACAGCCTTGACCCCAGGCCGGATGACCTTGACACGATTCACTCACTCACTGCTTTTTTGTGCTTGACTTGGTGTTCTCTAGACACGAGTGTGTGTGTGTGGGTCCTGGCTTACTCGTGTAGGGCGACATCCCTGGGGTGTGTGAGTGTGTGCGTGCGCGTGTGTGGAAGGCTGGGAATGCTTCTCCTCTTGTGATGGTTCCTTCACCAAGTTGTTTCCACACAGAACCCGTGGGGAGGCAGCGGGAGTCTCGGGTGGGGCCCTTGTCTGAGCACTGCTGCAGGCCTGGCATGTACCCCACGCTCACTGGACACCCTTCCGCCCCCAGGCCCTGGGGGGAGGGAGCAGTGGACCCTGGTTTCGGTGAGTGCCCCGGGCTTCCCCAGAGGGCCACCTGGCTCTGTCTCCCCCACAGCCTCCCTCAGTCACTACAAGGGGCTGGGGTGTGAGCGAGCAGTCAGCGCCCACGGGGGTGCATAGGAGGAAGCTATATCCTCGGGGGGAGAGAGCATTGCAGAGGAGCATGACCAACTCACACACACCTCCACTTACGGAAAGTCATTTTTTAGCCACATAAAATTACAAGGGTCCATTGCTCCTCCGCTCTTAACTGCTTGCTTTCGGGAACCAAATAGATATGGAAACATCCTTCCCAAGCTCTTGCTGTTTGCTGTTCACACTCAAGAAGCAAGTGAAGACGCTGACGGCACCAAAATCGTTCCCTTTTCTTGAATACCGCACTCGGTGCCACACAGATTGGCCCGCTGCGCCCCGAGTCTCAGGGTGGCGGCGCGCTGTCAACCATCGGCTCACATCAGGGATTTTTCCCGCGTGGAGCTCCTTGCAGCCACACACCCTGCACAGGCAGCATTTCATCACACACCCGGAGCCTGCTGATGGCCTCTGAGGACCTTTCCGTTCTCGCACAGTTTTATGATGTGTCCACAGGAAATAGTGGGTCATCATGTCCTGCCCATGGCATGTCTTAGTGACTCCTTGGTGGCCTTGTGGAGGACAGCTTGAAAGCCTGGGTCCCTCCAGAAGCCAAGTATTCATCTTTTCCCCTTTGGGCAGCGGCTCAGCTCGACTCCGGTCACGCTGACAGTTTCAGGCGCGGGAGTTTGGCTGTCAGGGATTGTCTGCACATTTTAGAGTCTTATTCATAGATTTGAAATCTAGTCGGATTTTAAAAGCCAGCCACCAGTGGTCTGATGTGTGCTTATCACAGGACTTGACTTGAAGCTAAGATCCCCGCACTAGTTTTCACTCAGGGTGAGACCCTGTCACCTCTGGTGAACCAGTGGGGCGCCTGCCCGTTACTCGGCCTGCTGAGTAACATCAGAAGGAACACAGCCCACACCGTTCTCCCCAAGTAAAGGGATGGGGGGCTGCCTTTTTTCTTTTTTTTTCTTTTTTTGTTAAGGTTATTTAATGAAAAGGCTCACTTTCTCTGAATTTTTAACACTGGAAAGCGCTTCTTAGAATGTTTACATCCTTAGTATCTTTTTTATTTCATAACTTGAAATATTGTCAGGGAAGCATTGCTTCAGTTTTCATGTATGTATCGACAGATTTGCACAGAAATTGTAATCAAAGTCAAAAATAGCTTTGAATGGAATGTGCTACCCTTTCTCCTTCAAAATCAATAAAAATATTTCATGGAAACTGGTCACTGTTTGTTCACATTTGGTCGTTAGTAGCTCTTGGGAACCCACCCAGGCCCATCCATGCAGAAGGGACAGCCCTGTCCCGCTGCCCCGTCTGATAAGCCCACAGCACAGCATTGCTGGTGGCAGTAGGTCCCGCCTCCCGAGGGCCCCCAGTGTGGGAGTGGGCACCCTCGGCAGAGGGCCAGGCTGCTGGTGGCCTTTCCTGGCACCTGGGCCTCCGGATGATGGACACCTCTCCTCTTGCCCGAGACCCACGCTAAGGTCCAGCAGTTTTCCACAGGCCTTCGGATTGCAGAACTGGAGAGGAGGGGTCTGGTGTATGAGTGTGTCTGAGTGTGTGGGGGCAGGGGGGCTTTCCTTCCCACTGAATTTGCTGAGTCTTTTTCTACCCAAATCACACTTCAGACCATTGCTTGTTTATTCCCACACAATTTGCATTCCAGCGAGTGCAAACATTTTGCTTTGACCAGTTCAAAACGAGGATTTTCATTTTAAATAACAAACAGTGAAACATGGCAGGTAGTTTAGGGGTAACAGTATCATTTTGAAAGCTTTGGGGGTGAGGAGAAAGGGTCAGCTCTCAGGTTGCCTATTTGATCAAACGAAGCACGATCCCACGATGTGTCAGGTTTGATAGCATGTCCGGAAGCCACGGGGGCTGCTTTGCGGCCGTCATCAGGAGTGGGGCGGTTTTCCTCTCTGGCTGCTTGACCTTGCCTCACGGGCCCTACTGCTGGCACACCTGGACACATCCTGGCATTGGCCGTGGGTTGGGGGCTTAATTGGCACACCCCTGTCAGGTAGACCCTTCTCTGGGTTTCTCATTTCCTCTTTGAGTATCTGTGGTCTAGTTCTCACCACTGAGTCTGAGGCTAGACCCTTCCACCATGGAAACCCTGGGGTGCCTGCGTGGAGCCAGAGAGACTTGCTACAAACAAGCACAGGTTCTGAAGACAGACATTTTCACTCCTCTGGCGGGGAGGGGACGGCTCAACACCCTTGTGCTCAGTCTGATAGGCCTCTTGTCTGGAAGTCAGGGGTGGCATATTTTAACTGCAGCTGATATTTAAATATCCCACCCACCTAATTGCTTATTCTCATCCACTTCATGAACTGCACACCTCACAGCAATCCCCAGAAGGGAGGTGGGTAAGTAAGCATCCTTGCTTCCAACGGTGGAGAAAAGAAGTAATTTTGCAAAACCAAAGCAGCATTCCTGGGCCTCGGACTGTACCAGTTGGGAGTCAGGCCGCCAGTCTCCACACTGCAGCCAGCTTGCCTGTCTGCCTACTGCGCCTTCTTGACACACACACACACTGCCCAGAAGGTCAGCACACTTAACACTGCAGTCATCACAGTGGGGTGAGCCTGGGCTGGGAGTGGGACATGCAGAAGGAAGCCTGGCCCTCTGACATCCGCCCAGCTGCAGTCACACAGTGTGGTGCTGTCACGCTAGACACCCACCCTGTTGCAGTGTAGAACGAAATTTTGGGACTGCTCCTCAACTCAGTAATTGCTTCTAAGGTCCAAGCCAGAAGTGAACTGCATTGTTTCTTCCATAAGCAAGTTATTTCTAAGATGCTAGTTACATTTCAAATAGTCATGCAACTGTAACATAAGAGTATCAGGTGCTAAGATATTGGGGTATGCCTTTTGGGACAGCCCAGTGTAACATCCTGGGAGAGATTAGTGGGAAGTTCAAAACTAATCCAGTTTGGGCATTTTATTTGACTACAGATGAGATACTCAAGAGTTTGAAGCATTTTAAAATGCCACCTGCTTAAGGAGATGCAAGTCTCTAGATAGCTCTGTTTTCAAACCAGTATATAAAGTAATTTAGTAATAACCTGACCTGTGATGAATACAGCACCAAGATTGAAGTCTAAAGAGTTTCTCTAGGGCAGGGGCAAGCTAACTGCTACTTTCCTTTAATAAGCATATTAGACTGTTACGTTTCCATTGGGGTGGCACACTTCACAGGGCCTGGGCACCGTGTCTTCTGGGCTTCACGGTAATTTACTCACCACACACAACTTATGACCTGGGATGCAATTTGTGCCAAAGGCCCTACAGAGCCCTGTAGAGATGGAGCTTTTCCCTCAGTGAGTGGCATGGCCCCTCCGAGCCGAGGCTCACGGCTGCAAGAGGTGACCTGCCAGGCCCTTGCCCTCAGCCTTCTTCCCCTGGCTCCTCATCTCCACATCCCCCGCGCCTTCAAGCATGTCCCCTCGCTTCTGCCCTTGATGTCGGGGTTCTTAAGGGGGAAGTTGTCAGAACTTAGCATGTAGCTCAGCATATTGGCAGAGTGTGCAGCAATTAAACCAATTTTGCAGTTCTGGGACCACATTCAACAAATATATTTGGCCCAGACAGGCCATAATAGGCATTTCGGCCATCGGCCACACCCAACGACTTGGGTTCGAGTAGGCTGTAAAGCGTTGGGTAAATAAATAGCTTTTATAGCCAGAGGAGTACTGTTTTGAAGTTAAAGTTTCCCTAATTCTTGTTAATTACAAAATGAACTTCATAGACTGCCCTTCACACTTGCTGGGCAGAAAACTCTGGTCGTATTCAGTATAGCCTGGCCAACCTGGCAGTGCTCGTCCTTCCCTCACCCAGCTCTTACCAGAAGGACCAGCCAGAGGGCATTCAGTGAGGGGCTGGTGGTGAGGGTCTATGGCCTGGCCCCTTACAGCTTAGGAAGAAGTGGGGGCATCTCAACTCACACCCCAGCCTGTGGGGCAGGAGGCCTCGGCCGCCAGGAGGGAGGAAGAAAGTGACCTCCTTGGTCCGGGCGGATGGACAGACCGACACACTGGCTCGCCCCCCGCCGGTTGGGCATGGGGTGGGAATAGAAGTCTGCTCGGCCTGTGGCCCTGTCTGGCTGAAATTTAGGAAGATTAATGACAAACCTTTGTAAGACTATATAATAATGTCTGAAAAAATTACCAGAAGTAATTTCCCATATATATTTTTTAATCACATAAAAGTAGGGAAATCTTAATACTGATTTTTAATTGCAAGTAAAAAGTATGGGAATGTAACATACCTTTGTACACCACAGTAATCTTAAAAGGGTCTAGAAGTTGAGTTTATGCGGTTTGAGTAATATTAAATAGCTTTTGCTATTGGCACAAACTTTGTTCTTTTCTCCCTAAATTACTGGTTTGTGACCTGGAATTTTTGTTCCCTTTTGGCTTTCTGGCTGTATTGTGACTTTGGGGAGAGGACCCTTACTGGAATAGTAGCTTTGCTGAAACAATATACCACAACTTAGAATGTTGGGGATAATCCTTTAAGAAATCATTATTTTTTAAAACTACTGCCCCGTGCCCAACTCCCAGGGGTGTAAATCTCTCTGGCAACGCAGGATATGACTCCCGGGGATGAATCTGGACCTGACATCGTGGGATTGACAATACCTTCTTGACCAAAAGGGGGATGCAAAATGAGATGAAATACTTTCAGTGGCTGAGAGATTTCAGATGGAGTCAAGAGGTCACTCTGGTGGACATTCTTATGCACTGTATAGATAACACCTCTTAGATTTTAGTGTAGTGGAATAGCTAGAAGTAAATACCTGAAACTACCAAATTCCAACCCAGTAGTCTGGACTCCTGAAGATGATTGGATAATAATGTAGATTACAAGGGGTGACAGTGTGATTGTGAAAACCTTGTGGATCACACTCGCTTTATCTAGTATATGGATGGATGAGTAGAAAAATGGGGAAAAAACTAAATGGCAAATAGGGTGGGATGGGGGGATGGTTTGGGTGTTTTTTTTACTTTTATTTTTTTGTTTTTATATTTTTTATATATTAATGTATTAATATTTATATTATTTAATTTTTATATTTTTTAATATTTTATTTTTTTATTTTTTACTTTTATTTTTTGTTCTTATTCTGATTCTATCTGATTAAGGAAAAGGTTCAGAAATAGATTGTGGTGATGAACGCATAACTATATGATCATACTGTGAACAGCTGATTGTATACCATGGATGACTATGATAATGTGAATATATTTCAATAAAACTGAATTTAAAAAAAAAAACTACTGCCCTGTGCCCCATGACCGCTAGCATGTGTGTCCATGTGCTCTGCCCATCACTGTCAGGTGCCCTAAGCCTGGGGTCCCATGTTTACAAGGACCCGGTGTTGAAGAACTCTCAGTAAGTCAGTGCCCATTGAATTTTTTTCTAAACCTAACATTTAGCCATTTCGGTTCATAGCATTTTCCCCGTTAATCATAATTTTGACGTCTGAGACTAAGAATTTACCTAATGGTTTGTGCTTTACTGCTCATTATAACTGAGTGGAGGAATTGGTTCCTATTTGATATATAATATTAGCATATTTAGCTTAATTTTTGTATCACAAAAGGACAGTTCCCCCCCCCGATACCCTCCTGTAGCAAGAAGCAGATAAAAGAACATCCCAAACTAGAATTTTGTTTAAAAATCTTCCCAGTACATAAGTACTTTCAAGACAATTTTATACTTTTGCTTACTGGCCTTCACCACCACCACCACCACCACCACGTAAGTGCTTGAGCATTGTCTGTAATTTTGAAATATGTAATATGAATTTTGCTCATGAATTGGGCCCTGGGTCCTGTCATCTGTGGTGAGGGGCTGACTGTGGGGACGTGTGGGCCGGACAGGGAGTGTTCACAGCACGAGAACCTGCCAGGCTCTGGGATAAGCTCTTCAAACTTCGTTTTATTTTGCTACCGAATTCCTTCCCTGTACCCGTGGAGAATATTCCCCACTAAAGCCCTTAATACAGTTTATTCTAAGGGATAAAAACTGAATTTGATTCTAAAATTTGCACAAATATTTTGTTTTTCAGGTCTTGAGTCCCCACGTCCAAATATAATCCTTGGGTTAGTAATCTGTCAGAAAACAAAACGTCCTTCAAATGCTGGAGAGTTGGACAAGGTAGAGGAAAAGCGAAGCCGGCTCCAAACACAAGAAGAAGTGGATGTTGCAGCCTACCCCAAAGTAACTGCAGCTCCTCAGCCTGAAAAGAAGCCCTCCAAGTACCAGCTCTTCTCTGCAGACGCGGCTGCCAGCAGCTCCCCACCAGGGTCGCCGCCGCCCCCGCCCCCCCTGCCGGAGCCCCCAGCAGCGCCAGCTTCGGCGTCAGTGTTAAAGATCCTGTCGTCCCTCCGGCCCGGGGCCACAAGCACTGTCCCAGCAGCAACTGCTTCCACGGCCGTCACAGGGGCAGCCACCTCCGCCGCTTCATCTGCTTCCAAGACAGCTTCGCCCCTAGAACACATCCTCCAGACTCTTTTTGGAAAAAAGAAATCCTTTGATCCCTCTGCCAAAGATTCTGCTGAGTCCGCTGCAGCCCCCCACCCAGATGCCAAAACCGAGGCGCATGACGGGGTGTCAGCCACTCCCTTGCTGGATCCAATTGTTCAGCAGTTTGGTCAGTTTTCAAAAGACAAAGCTTTGGAGGAAGAAGAGGACGACAGGCCCTATGACCCTGAGGAAGAGTATGATCCTGAGCGGGCCTTCGACACCCCACTCCCAGAACGAGGGAAACGTGGGGACACAGAAAAGGCTCCTGAACCCGCCGAGAAGGAGGAGGTGGCCTATGACCCTGAGGACGAGACCATCCTAGAGGAGGCCAAGGTCACCATTGACGACCTGCCCAACAGAATGTGTGCAGATGTTAAAAGTAACTCCACAGAGAAGTCTGCTGAGTATGCCGCTGATATCCCCACTTCCTCCTTGGTTGAACAACAGAAAATGTTAGAGGAACTGAACAAGCAGATTGAAGAGCAGAAGCGACAGCTCGAGGAGCAGGAGGAGGCCCTGCGGCAGCAGAGGGCGGCCGTGGGCGCCTCCATGGCCCACTTCTCAGTGTCAGAGGCGTTAATGTCACCCCCACCCAAGGCCTCGCTGACCAAGGCGGAGCTGTTCCTGCCAGAGCCACAGATCCCAGACAAACCCACCTTACTTCCCAGCAGCAGCCCGGCGACCCAGGGCGCCCACGCAAGCTCAGACCTGAGGCCGAGCCGAGACCCCCGGCAGGCCCGGAGGCTGGCAGCGGAAAGCAGTGACGCTGGGGAGCTCAAGCCGCCGGCCAGTGGCTCGCACAGCGCCCCACCTTCCCGGGACACCCCTGGGGGGGCTGACGCAGCCCAGCTGCCTGTGCTGGCCCAGGAGGAGCGGGAATTGGTGCCTCCCCAGTGGGTGCCTGGTGAGAAGGGTCCACCACTGTCCAACCACGGCGGCCAGCAGAGCGAGTGCCTGGAAGATGCAGTCACGCAGCTCCCCGAGAGTGCCCAACCCTTCGGGGCCGGGGACGGCGCCCCCAGGCCAGTGCGAAAAGTGCTGCTGCCCACGCCGCCCAGCACCGCCTTGCAGCCCAATTTCCCTCTGCACAGCGATGGGCAGAGTTTCAGTGCTCCCGGGGGAAGGGAGCCTTTCTCGAGCACAGCGTTCCCATCTCAGGAGAAATCTCTCAGTGCGTCCCAGTTCGAGGATCCAAGAAATCTTCAGTTTCCTGAAAAAACAGACAGTCCATCAGTTGGTGCTGAGGGAGACAGAGCGCCGCAGTGCCCGCCCGGCGAGGGGGCCTCCGCGTTCCCCCCAGCCGCACAGAAAGGGGGCGGCCCCCAGCCCCAGTTCCAGGGGCAGCGGGAAGCCGTGCCGCGGCCCTTCCAACCAGGACTTCATGGCCCCAGCTTCCCAGCACCAAGGGGTCCGGCCCCTCCATTTTCTGAGGAGAATCTTGTCTCTAATCACGAGGGTCCAAGAGGACCTCCGCCCCCCAGGTTCGGGGCACAGAAGGGGCCTATCCCTTCCTTATTCTCCGGACAACATGGGCCCCCTCCTTTCGGGGAGAACCGGGGCCCTTCACCCTACCTCGGGGGGCCCCGAGCAGGAGCACCATCCCAGTTTGAGGAACGCAAGGATCCCCATGGGGAAAAGAGGGAATTCCAGGAACCCCCGTATGCCGAGCTGCCTGGCCCTCCTGCCCAGTTCGAAGGGCCCGAACAGGCCCAGTTTATGGGGAGTCGGGGCTCCACGCCTTTCCAGTTCGGAGCCCAAAGAAGACCTCTGCTCTCGCAGTTTAAAGGACCCAGAGGCCCTCCGCCCTCTCAGTTCGGAGGTCAGCGAGGACTGCCCCCTGGCCATTTTGTGGGCCCCAGGGGGCCCCATCCTGGCCAGTTTGACTCCGCCCGGGGCCCCCATCCCAATCAGTTTGAAGGATCCAGAGGCCAAGCACCGAATTTCATGCCAGGCCCCAGGGGAATCCAGCCTCAGCAATTTGAAGAACCAAGAGTCAATTCACCACCGAGATTTGCAAGTCAAAGGGCGCCGGCACCCCTTCCGTTTGCTGGACCCCGAGGATCGGCGCCCTTTTCCGAGAAAAATGAGCAGCCTCCTCCGCGGTTTCACTTCCAGGGGCAGCCCCCGGCGGTGATGAAGCCTGGCCCGCGGCCACTGCTGGAGCTCCCCAGCCACCCGCTGCCGCCCCGGAAGGAGCGCTGGGACGATGCGGGCCCGGCCGCCTCCCTGCCCACCGGCGGCCCCGGCCCGGGCCCCGAGGCCGACCCGCCGTGGTCACCACCCGATTTCCGCGAGGGCAAAGGCCACGAGTACAGGAACCAGGCCTTCGAAGTTAGGCCACGGGAGCGGTTTGAAGCGGGGCCCAAGGAGAAGCCGGCGGACGAGCCCGAGGCGCAGACGGCCGAAGGGCGCCCGGGCCGGGCCTGCGAGGAGCGGCGGCGCGAGCGGGAGCACAGCCGGCCCTGGGAGCGCGAGCGCGGCCGGGGCTGGGGCCGCGAGCGGGACTGGGAGAGGCACCGGGACAGGGACGCCGGCAGAGAGTGGGACCGGCCCAAGGACAGGGCCGCGAGCCGGGACAAGGAGTGGGACCGGAGCCGGGAGAGGAGCAGGAACCGTGATCGACGGCGCGACCGGGACAGGTCTCGGAGCCGGGAGCGGGACCGCGAGCGGGCGAGGGACAAGGACAGAGACCCGCGGGAGCGGGGCCGGGACCGCAAGGACCGCAGCAAGAGCAAGGAGAGTGGCCGCGACCCCAAGGCCGAGGCGCCCCGGGTCCCCGCGGCGGGCAGTGAGCCCCCCGCGCAGGCCTAGGCCGGGGGTCTCCAGCGGGCAGTGGCCTGTTCCGGACTTCAAAGCACGACTGTAACTTTGTGTATGATGGTTTCTTAATGGAATTTCACACCTGTACAATTCTGATGCTTTTTTTAAAAACTAAGAACTCCGTATTTCCATTCAAAATTACAGCAATGGGAAAGCGTCACTAAAAGCATATTGCTTTTTCAGATTATAAAGCTATCTTTTCCAAGAACCTGACTGTTGTAAATGTTAAGGGAATGTCCGTGGACCTTAGAGCCATACCTTGACTGACATCGCATCTGTATTTCTGTGTTCAAAAGGCTGGTTTTCCCTTTTTCCGTCTGTCACGAGCTGTCAGGGGGGCCCCCTGCTGCCCTCGGGTGGGGTTACCGTGGGTGGCTTCATGCGTTTCTGGCCTGATTAAGGGAGAGCAGTATTATTACTTTGTATCTGGGACTATGAGACACACAAAACTTGTAAGTGCATTTTTCTTGTCATAAGGAAATCTGAATTACAAATTTCAACCAGGAAACAAAAACACATTTTTGTTTTGCTCAGTTTTTATATATTGCCTTAGAATTTTTTTTTCAAAAACGTGATTAAAAGCAACATATGTCCAAATAGAAACAGTTGCATTTTAAATGACAATTTATTGAAAAATGTCTAAATTTTAACACCTTAAAAAAAATGAGAAAATAACCCGGTTAAGTATACTTTAAGGGGGGTAGGGGGGTTCTTTGATTTGAATAATAAGTAACATTTTGTTTGTAGAATTTTGCCTTCTGAGCAGTTCTTCCTATATCCCAGGAAAGGGGCACTAAGCTTTAAACTGTTATATTTGTCAGATGAGAAATTTAAAACTCTGTCATTGAGAATGGAACAATATTTGTATAAAGTCTGAGATGGAAAATAGTGATATTATTTCAATAACTACAAACTACGTAGAAAGCGTTCACTGTGAAATACAGTATACTGCTTCTTCTCATGTATTTTTCAAGAACTTCTGAAGCGTGAAATAGAGAAAACCTTGCTAATTTATTTGACTGTACAAATACACTTTGATAATTTTTTATATTTTCATAAAATTACTTTTGCAAATGTAAAATTAGAGGATTTCATTTGTCCTTTGAACTCTATTCCATTATACATCACTACAGTTTTTCACTTTATAGCACAAATTTCTAAGTTGCGAGAGCCCAGCAGTGTGGGGGGGCTGCCGTGCAGACCGAGGGCTGTGGGTTGGACCCCTCTGAAGTGGGGTCATGCTCCAACATCTAATAGGATGGGAAGGTTTTTTTACATATAAAACAAATCTTTCTAATTTAAATACACAAATGTAAAAAATCAAGGATGTTTCCTTAAGTTTACTTGATAGAAATTTCTGTAAATTGTATTTTATATTGCATAGTATCTCACTGTACATTAAAACATGGAACTTCATAGGTTTTGTTACTGGAGTGGAATAAACATCTACGGAACATTTTGTCTTGTTTTTTCCTTCCTTAGGCTTTTCTTGAAACCTTGGGAAGTTTGAGGCGGTCGCAGACCCCATCGCTGAGCTCAGGTGAGCGCCACCAGCTTCCGGGCCAGCGGGGGGAGGGTGGAGCGACCCAGACCTGCGTCTCTGTCTGCAAGTCACAGAACCCCCAGAACCGGCAGGAGCCCAGTGCATGGGGAAGCAGGGCGGGCGGGACAGCACGGCCTGGCAGGGCTTGGGGGAGCAGCTAGCTGGAGGACAAGTGTCCCCGAGGGCCAGGGGCCCTGGTCCAGGCTGGCCTGGGGCGAGAGGAAGTGGGAGATGCAAGGCCAGAGCGTAGGAGGCCTTGGGGGAGTTTATTTCCAAATCCCAGCCCTTTAGCGGTCCGGAGGCTGATAATGATGTTTTGAAAAGACCCTCTTGGTGACGGGCGGAGCTTAAACCGAGGGGCCTGGCCAGGAAGTGGCTGTAGTTCCTTGGGTGGCAGAGGCTGAGCTGGCGGGCAGGGCCTTGCTCTCAGTCTGAGGGAGAAGCTGCCCGCCCGCCTTCCGTGCTGTGTGCACCTTGCCCCTGAGCTCCAACCACGAGCAAGGCTGCGCATACCCGACGGTAACTGGGAGCCCCGGTGCCAGAACTTGGCTTGTCGGCAAGCGTGTGGTCCACGACTAGCCATCAACAGCAAAAGAGAAAACGTTTGGGCAGAGCAGTCCCCACACCCCAGGGCCACACGTCCGGCTGCTTGTGGCGATGGTGACAACGCCAACACTCATTTCCATCTCAACTCAGCAGAGCAGGAGGGCGCTCCTGAAAGCACGTGCAATGAAGCCCAAGTTCCAGGTGCAGAGAACCCGGGCAGCCCCACATGGCCATGGGCCTCGCACTGCCAGGGGAGACCCTGTCGTCCCAGAAGGCTGCCGTGTGCCAAGCACCGTGCCGACCTTCAGGGGGCCAGCTCTGAAAGACCCCTACGGAGAGTTCCCATGGCTAACCTGCCAGCTGGTGAAAATCCAAACTCTGCTGTACGGAGGCTAAAGAGTGCTCGGCGCGGGGCCTGCCTGGAAACATGTGAGGCCTTTCTTGCCTTGCAGTCGCTGTCACAGAGGTTTCCCTAAAATGCTTTGAAAAAATAGACCCCAAGTTTTAAACCCTCAATTCCATCACATATTCCTCAGATATGTCTCCTTGGCATTTATCCAAACACCCATCCTTATGTGCCCCTCTAAACTTCCTCGTGGCATCCGGCAGCTCTGCCCTCCCCAGCCTGGATCTCCATCCAAAACGCCATCTATGCCTCGACTCCAGCCTGAGTGACCCCAGCCCGTGACCGCATCAGCCCATGTCACCCACAGAGCGTGCACAGGCTGTCCTTGGCTTTCTACAAACAGCTGTGAAGAGTCCAGTCGGAGCAGCCTGCCCCTGGGGCTCAGATGTGGCCCCAGGCCCCCAGCAGCCACATTCACACCATGAGGCTTCTCTCGGAGAAAGCCCAGGGGCACAAGCGCCTCATGGCACCGCGTCTGTCCCTTGGATGTAGCTCCTGCTCCAGCCCTTGGCTGTCCCGTGCCTGCCTTCTGCAGAAGCAGCTAAACGGGAACATGGAAAGAGCAGTTTTACCAGAAGACTCGAAGCTCTTGGGGCCCCCAGTGGAGGGGAGCACCCAGGGTTAGGGATCTCCCTGCCGCCCTCCACACAACCTGGGCCCCCCGGCATCGGCTGGTCCACTGAGGCAAACGTGGGGGTACCCCAGGGAGGGAGCAGGGGCCTCAGGGCCTGAGCTGGAGGGCAGGGCCGGGAGCTCAGGTCAAGTCTGCCTCAGATTGTAATCCGGGCTTTAGGGGCAGATAATGAAGGAAAGGCAAACCACTCATAGCGTATACCCAGCAGTAACCACTGCTCGCATTTATGGTGTTTTCCTTCAATCTTTTTTTTCCCTTTGCACATCGTTACAGTATCTAATATATGTAATGCAGTGTACATAATTTTTCCGAACTACCCTAAAAAATCCCCTAGGCTCCACTATTCAGTCCCCCTCCCTAACCCCTGACACGCACTGATTCAGGTGTCTCTATAGTTTTGCCTTCTCCAGAATGTCATATAATTGGAAACATTCGAATGTAGCCTTTTTGGTCTGGCTTCTTTTTCTTTGCAATATGCATGTACGGTTTTTCCAGGTCTTTTCATGCCTGGGTGGTGAATATACCGTATCCCTAAATAGCATTCCATTGCATGGGTGTAGTCGGTTTGTTTAGCAGGCCACCTACCAAAGGACATCTTGGTTTCTTCCCATTACTGGCAACTATGAATAAAACTGCTAGAAAAAACTCATGTGCAGGTTTTTGTGTGGACTTCAGTTCTCAGATCAGTTGGGTAAACATCTCAGAGTGTGGTGGTAAAACTAAGTTTAACTTGGTATTGCCTTCCAGGCATGTCTGATAGCAATGAGAGAGCTCCTGTTTCTCTGCATCCTTGCCAGCATTTGGCGTTCCCAGTTTTTAACAAAGCTGTTCTAATAGTGCTATCCCACTGAGGCCTTGGTGAAATGTCTCTTCATATCCTTTGCCCATTTTCCAATAGAATTGTTTGTCTTTTTACTGTTGCTTTTTTGTTTGTTTTCTCATTAAACTTTGTTTTAGTGGGTCTCAAAATTCTGCGACAGATTTTTGGTCATTGTTTCCATTTAAAAAGTACTGATTATAAAAACTAATAACTTAAAACTGCCACACAAAAATAAATGGTCCACAAAACATTCCTTTCCTTCTGAAAGTTTTATGATACATTGTTATCATTAACCAGTCTTTTACTATTAAACTTAAATGGCCAATTGAGACAATCCATTCTGAGACGTTCTTCCACCCCTGATTAAGACTGGGGTGGCAGGTGTTATGGGTCATATTCATTTAGCCTTCTGAGCTTTCTGGGCAGACTTGGTGACCTTGCCAGCTCCAGCAGCCTTCTTGTCCACTGCCTTAATGACACCCACAGCAACTGTCTGTCTCATATCCCGAACAGCAGAACGACCCAGAGGAGGATAATCAGAGAAGCTCTCAACACACACGGGCTTGCCAGGAACCATATCAGTGATGGCGGCATCACCAGATTTCAGAAATTTGGAGCCATCTTCCAGCTTCTTACCAGAACAACGATCAATTGCCTTCAGCTCAGCAAACTTGCAAGCAATGTGAGCTGTGTGACAACCCAGCACCGGTGCATGGCCAGCACTGATTCGGCCTGGATGGTTCAGATGACCTCCTGCATGATGGAGGCAGCTGCTTCCACTGGCGGCTCATTTTCGTTGTCACCAGCCACATTGCCACGACGAACATCTTTTACAGACACGTTCTTGACACTGAAGCCTACATTGTCCCCAGGAAGAGCTTCACGCAAAGCTTCATGGTGCATTTCAACAGACTTGACTTCAGTTGTAACTTTGACTGGGGCAAAGGTGACCACTATGCCCGGTTTGAGAACACCAGTCTCCACTCGGCCCACAGGGACAGTAGCAACACCACCACTTTTGTAGACATCCTGAAGAGGCAGACGCAAGGGTTTGTCAGTTGGGTGAGTGGGTGGCAGGATGCAACCCAGAGCTTCCAGCAGCGTGGTTCCACTGGCATTGCCATCCTTAACGGGTGACTTTCTATCCCTTGAGCCAAGGCACGTTAGCCCTTGGCTCCAGCATGTTGTCACCATTCCAACCAGAAATTGGCACAAACGCTACTGTGTCAAGGTTGTAGCCAATTTTCTTAATGTAGGTGCTGACTTCCTTAACGATTGCCTCATACCTCTTCTGGCTGTAGGGTGGCTCAGTGGAATCTACTTTGTTAACACCAACAATTAGTTGTTTCACACCCAGTGTGTAAGCCAGAAGGGCTTCCTCACAGGTCTGCCATTCTTGGAGATGCCAGCTTCAGATTCACCACCAGCAGCAACACCCAGGACAGCACAGTCAGCCTGAGATGTGCCTTGATCATGTCTTTAATAAAGTCTCTGTGTCCCGGGGCAGCAGTGATGGCCACATAGTACACGCTGGTCTCACATGTCCACGGGGAGATCTCAGTGGTGATCCCACGCTCGTGCCCCACTTTCAGTTATCCAAGACCCAGGCATACTTGAAGGGCCCCTTTCCCATCTCGGCAGCCTCCTTCTCAAATTTGTCAATGGTTCTTTTGTCGATTCCACCATATTTGTAGATCAGGCGACCAGAAGTGGTGGATTTGCCTGAATCTACGCGTCCAATAACCACAATGTTGATATGTCTTTTCCTTTCCCATTTTGGCTTAGGAATCAGCGATGGTTTTCACAACACCTGTCTTCTGGCTGCAAACTCCTTGCGAAAAAGTTACTGTTGCATTTTGAGAGTTATTAATATGTTCTAGAAGCAAGTCCTTTGTCAGATATGTGGTTTGCAAATATGTTCTCCCAATGAGCTCCTCTTTTCAGCCTCTTAACAGGGTTATTCACAGGGGAAAAGATTTTTTAATTTTGATGAAGTCTAATTTATCTGTTTTTTTCTTTTATGGATCTTGCTTTCAGTGTCTAAGAACTCTTCATCTAGCTGTAGATCCTAAATATTTTCTCAGATGTTTTCTTATGCAAGTTTTATCATTTTACATTCTACCTTTAAATCTACAATCCAAGTTGAGCAAATTTTTGCATAAGGTGTGAGGTTTAGTGTTGTTTTTTGTTTTTGCCTATTGATATCCAGTGGCTCCAGCACCATTTGCTGAAAAGCCTATCCTTCTTCCAACTAATTGCTTTTGTACTTTTACCAAAAATCAGTTGACATATTTGGTTGGGTTTATTTCTGGGGTCTTTATTATCTTTCATTGGCCTTTGTGTTGATGCCTCCACCAAAATCAGGTAGATAGACTCGTTCCATTTTTTCAGTTCAATTTTATTGATATATATATTTGCATACCATGCAATCATCCAAAGTGCATAATCAGTTGTTCACAGTACGATTATAGAGTTGTGCATTCATCACAACAATTTTTGAACATTTTCATTACTGCAAGAAAGTAAGAATAAAAATTAAAGTAAAAAGAATACCCAAAACATCTCACCCCCCAGTCCTTCCCTATCATTCATTTACTTTTTGTCCCCATTTTTCTACTTCTCTGTCCATACAGTGGATAAAGGGAGTGGGAGCCACAAGGTTTTCACAATCACACAGTCACATGTGTATGCAGTGCAATACAAATGTCCCTTTTGATTTCCTTTTTTACCCATGGAATATTTAGAACTGTATTATTTCATTTGTAAATGTTTGGGGATTCTTTTTTTCAAATATCTTCACATTAATGATTTGTAGTTTAGCTAAATTGCAGTCAGAGAACATACTTTGTATGATTTGAATGTTTTAAATTTATTGAGACATATTTTATGGCTCAGATTATAGTTTATTTTGGTTAATGTTCAGTGTGTACTTCAAAAGATTCTGCATTCTGATAATGCTGGGTAGTTTTCTGTAAATGTCAATTAGGTCAGATTGGTTGATAGTGTTGTTCAGGTCTTCCTTATTCTGATTTTCTGTCCACTTATTCTATTAATCACTGTGAAAGGGGTGTTAAAATCTCCAACTATAATTATGGATTTGTCTATTTCTCCTAACAATTCTATCAGTTTTTGCCCCATTGTATTTTGAAGTTCTCTAATTAGATGCATTCCAATTAGGAATGTTAACTCCTTTTGATGAACTGATCTACATCTTTCATTATGAAATGACCTTCTTTATTTCTCGTAAAATTCTTTGTCCTGAAATCAACTTTGTCTGATACTGATACAGCAACTCCAGCTTTCTTTTCTATCCTTTTGCTTTTAACCTATTTGTCCCTTTAAAGTGGTTTTTTTTGTAGCACTGAAACATCTTGCTTTTTTGTCCATTCCAGTAATCTCTGCCCTTTCATATGCATGTTTACACCGTTTACATTTAGTGTGGTCATTGATTTAGTTAGCTTTAAACCTACCATCTTGCTATTTGTTTTCTACTTGTCCCACATGTTATTTGCTCTGTATTTATTCTTTTATATGCCTTTTTTTAGAGTAATTATGATTCCACTTTATCCCCTTTAGTGGCTTGTTAGCTACTACTCTTTGTTATTCGAGTGATTGCTTTAGTACTTAGTTTACATCTACCATGCATAGCCTAAGAACCTTAAAATAGAATACTTTCATTTCTCTCCTCCTGGCCTTTGTGCTATCCTTGTCATACACTTTACTTCTACTTGTGTTATGAATCCCACAATACTTTATTATTTGTTGTTTAAACACTTATCTTTACAAAAGTTTGCATAATAAGAAAAAGTCTTTTACAGTTAGCCACATAGTTAGCATTTCCAGTTCTCCATTCCTTTGTGTGGGCCTGGATTTCTGTCTGAGGTCATTTTCCTTCGCCTGGGGGACTACCTTAACTTCTTTTGTAGTGCAGATGTGCTAGTGATGAATTCTTGTAGTTTTTGATGTTTTAAAAAGTCTTTATTTTGTCTTAGTTTTTGTAAAATATTTTTGCTGGGAACAGAATTCCAAGTTGACAGTTTTCCGTTGGTGCTTTCAAGCTGCTGTTCCACTGTGTTGAGATGTCCGCTAATGAGATTCTGCCATCAGTCCTGTCTTTGTTCCTGTGTACATAATGTGCTCTTATTCCTCTGCCTGCTTTTTTTTTTCTGTTAATATAAAGTTTTAGAGTAAAATCAAATGTATGATGAAAGAAATCAAAAGAGTTGCATTTTGGGTGGATATTGATGTCATCTAATAACAAAAATGTATTTCTGAAACAATTCACAGTTCTAAGAAGTATACTAATTTTTTTGCAGTGTGGAAAATGCAAATATTTTTTGTCAAATGACTTTTTTTTAAATTCAGTTTTATTCAAACACAATCACATAACATACAATCATCCATGGTATACAGTCAACCGTTCACAGTATGATCATCTATCTGCCTGCTTTTAAAAGTTCCTCTTTAGCTCTGATTTTAAGCAATTTATTATAATGAGACTTGGTGTAGTTTTCTTCGTGTTTCTTGTGTTTGAAGTTTGTTAAGCTTCTTGGGTCTGGGGGTTTGTAGTTTTTACTGAAATTCGGAAAAAAACATCAGTCACTACTTCTTAAAATATTTTCTCCCCACTCCCCTCTCTCCCCTCTTGAGAACGCCAAATCACATTGCTTGATAATATCCCATAGCTCTGTCCATTCTATTTCAGGCTTTATTCTGTGTTTCTTTTTGGATAATTTCTATTTCTATGCCTTCAGGCTCCTGAGATTTAAAAACAAAGTTCTTTTATTTAAAAATTCTCAAAAATTACAAACACTCTCTACCCAACAAACAACAGCTCCTCCTTCCCCCATTCTCCATTCCTGGTAACTGCTAAATCTAACATTCCCAAGACTTTTAAGTCCATGCCTTCTCCATTGGTATTGGTTTTCTGAAACCTGTTTTACCCAAAAAATGATGTATTAATTTTGATGGTTGATATTCCATAACCCATTGTCGAAACATTGTGGCCTGGTTGTTAGTATTATTGGAAATGTATATGACCTATCAATCAATATCTCATTCTAATAAATAATGGATTTACCTCCTGGGAGAAGTGTGCTCATCCTGAGAGGTTTTGCTTTTCCTGTCATTTGGTTAATTTATCTTCTTAGAGTTCTCTCTTGATTCTCTTTTTTCCCTTCTTGGGGCCCTGGGTGCTGATCATCAGTGCTCTTATTATGTGTTGCCCTGGTTTTCTCCAGATTTGGTACAAGTCTCATTTGGAGGAGATAGTATTTGTAATTACCCTTCACAGAGGTTTTAGAATTTAAAATTTTAATTAAAGTTTTAATTTTTAAGTTAAAATTCATTTAAACTAAATCAATGTATACTTAAAAGAAGAAACCAGCACATATTATGTTCACTGTTATTTTGTATTATGACTCCTCCATTTTGCCGCTTTTGTGAGCAATTACAGACACCTGGTCTTCCCGGGCACCGCTTGTCCCAGTTAGCCACAGTTACTTTCTTTTTGATGAACACATTGCCCCACTCTTGGCCGGGGGTTCCCTGTCTTCTGGCTCCTTGGTCCCTTCAGCACTCCAGCACCACCCGAGGGTGCAGCCCGGCTCTCGGCCAACAAGATGCTCCATGTCCACCTGAGAGGTGGACCGGCCACCCTCCCAGAGCCCCGGCTCCTGTTGACAGAGCGTGCATGGGTGTCACAGCCAGCCGAGACTTGCTGCTCCATTGGTGGCAACAGAAATGGAGAAGATGGGTCTTGGGAGGGGCACGAGTTCACTTTTTCAAAGTTAGCATATTGTGCTGCTGGAGTTAATTTTCCATCTAATTTTACTGCCCTGACAGCCGAGAACAGTGACTTGGACTGCTTTGAACAGTAAAATACAAGAAGCAATTTCCATAGCGACCTGGTGCATACATGCATATATTTGTACAATAGTTTCATGTTTGACACCTACCCTTACCACACACGATTTGCACTGCAGTTTGTTGTTTTGCTTTGCAGCACTGGTCCCGGACGGTAAATTGCCTGCCCGACCCATTAATGGGTCTTAACCTGGATGACGACCGTGCCTTCAGTTCTGCTCTCCCCTCTTTTGAAAGCAAGTCCCTGTCTTCATTTCCCTCCTGGAGTTCTGGCATCGGTCCATGACTGCCTTGAGGGGGTGGGGGCTAACTGCTCACAGGAGGAGGGGCTGGGGTCTGTCTCACCCCCTTTCCTGCTCAGCTGGGCTCTGCCGGAACCCTCCTTTGCTAGCGTGGTTGGGGTGCCCAGCTGAGGATGGCTGCCTACCCAGTGGAAGGGCAGGGCCGCTGGGAGCCATGTACAGAGTTCAAAAACTATGTCTAGTAGTCTACTCACATTTTACTTATAACACAAACTCCAGCACATAAAGCTAGCTCAATCTCATGTTTCATGTTTAAATACGAGAGGGCTCAAAACTGCTAACTGCAAGAACTTCACCCCCGAAAAAGAAACAAAAACCATCATAGATGCCAATGGTCTTTATTTCCATGAAATGAAAAGCCTAACTGAATATAATACTGATTTTCTTTTCTCTTTTTGACAAGGTCTAGGTGATTCTGCACACGTTACAGCCTATGTTGGTATGATACTTAGTCTGGTTTTCTCATGTAAAGATTTTATCACTATCAATCTATATATTTTGTGGTTTTATAATTGTGACTTTTAAATTAAGGTACTTCAATCATCTGGAACTAGTTTTCATGTCAGATGTGAATCAAAGGCTCAATCGTAAAGTTTTTCCGAATTGTTAATCAGAGGTCTTGATGGAATTGATTGAGAAGTCCATCATTCCCCACTGGGGACAGAGAATGTGGGAAAACAAAACAACAAATTACAAAACGACATACTGGCATGATCCCAGCTTTGTTCCAAGAAAAAACTAGTGCGGAAGAAGTAGCCATGCAGCCCAAAGAAAAATGGTGCCTAACCTGTGATCAGATGAGTCCAAGATTCCAAGCTTGCTTGCAGGAGGGCTCGGCCTGGGTCCCAGGCCTTCCAGTTGTCCCGAGTCCACACAGAAAACCAAGTGCCGGCTGAGACGGGTGGCGCTAAGGGGCGGGGCGGGGTGGGGGTTATTTTGTGCCTGCACCGACGGCTCTTGCAAAGACCGTGTAGTGCGTGATTCCACGTGTGGGACTGTCCGGAGGAGACAAACCACCGAGACGGGGAGATGAGCGGTGGCCAGGAGCAGCGGAGGGCGGGGATTTCTTTTGGGGGTGGAAAACGTTCTAAAATTGCTTGTGGTGACGGGTGTGCAAGTTTGTGAACCGTACGGAGAGCGAATCAGCGCTCAAGGCCACTTCACAGGCTCTCTGTTCTATACCCGTGTTTGCGGGGCGCCTCGGGGCTATCCCCCTCCCCAGCCGCTATCCCCCTCCCCGGGCCGCCGGCGATTCCGGGGCCGCCGCGGGAACCGCGCCGTCGGGGCCGTCGGGGCGGGCGGTTGGCCCGGGGGCGGAGCCTGGGCCGGCGGGGGAGGGGCTACCGTTGGTGGGGCGGGGCCGCGGCGCGAGGGGGCGGGGCGGCGCAGGCGCGCTGAGCGGCTTTCGGCGGTTTCCCGCCCCCAACGGCGCGCCCGTGGTGGCCGGCGCGGCGTCCTGCTCGGCTTTTTGCCGCCCGCCGCGACCCCGCCCGGCCCGCCCGGCCCGCCCGCCGCCCCCGGCCCGCCGCCCCGCGCGCCGCCCCCCATTTTCGGCGCGGGCGCGCGCCTGAGAGGACCCCCGCGGAGGTCGCTGCCGCCGCCCGGGCCCCGCCGCGCCGCCGGCATGTCGGGCCCCGCACCGCGGGAGCCGTCGGCGGCCGCGGTCCCGGCGGCGGCGGCGGCGGCGGGGCCTGGCGCGGAGGGCGCGGGCCCCGAGGGCGGCGGGGAGGCGGCGGGCGGCGAGCCGGGGCTGAGCTTCACCACGACGGACCTGAACCTGGTGGAGATGACGGAGATCGAGTACACGCAGCTGCAGCACATCCTCTGCTCGCACACGGAGGCGCCGGCGGCCGACGGCGAGCTCGAGACGCGCCTCAGCTCGGCCTTCTTCGCGGCGGCGGGTGGCGCGGGCGCGGCGGGGCCGGCGGCGCCCGCCTACCCGGTGCTGTGCCCGCCCGCGCTGGCCGCGGACGGCGGCTTCTCGGGCTCCGGCTCGTGCCTGGGCCACGTCGACTTCCAGGAGCTGCGCATGATGCTGCTGAGCGAGGCCGGCCTGCCGGTGGCCGTGGCCAGCGCGGCCGAGAAGACGCCGGGCGGCGGCGCTGAGGCGGAGGCGGCGGCGGGCGCGGCGCGGCCCAAGGCGGCCGAGGGCGCGGGCAAGGAGAGCGCGGCGGGCGACGGCGCGCCCGAGGCGCGGGCCAAGTCTGCGGTGCGCGTCCGCCTGGAGGACCGCTTCAACAGCATGCCGGCCGAGCCGCCGCGCGGCCCCGAGCCCGCCGAGGCGGGCGTGGCGCTCAACAGGTGCGTGCCCGGCGCGGCCTCGGCGGTGGGGTGCGGGGGCTCCCCGAGGGGCGCGAGGGGGCGGCGGGCGGCCTTCGTGCCGTCCACGCTGAGCTGAGCCCCCGGAGCTTCCCCGCAGTTATTAGGGTGGCCAGGGAGGGGCGCTCGGGAACGTGCTGGCACGTGTCCTTCACGTGCCCCCGGGCTTTCTCTTGTCTCGGCAGTTTGGTGACCCTTATTCGCCACCCGCCCGAATTAATGAATGTTCCTCTTCACCAGCAACAAAACAAATGCACAACGTTAGTGAAGAACAAAACTGCCGCCTCCACGACCGCTGTGCAGTTCACGTACCCACTGTTTACCACCAGTGCCTGCTCCACGGGGGGCAGCTCTCAGCTTTCACAGGCACAGGTAGGGAGAAGATTTGGGGCGCCCCCTCTTCGGTACTGAGTGAATGGTAGTTGCCATTTTAGTCCTCAGGATTCTGTTTCTTCCACTGAACTCCACGACTTGGAATGTGAGAGTGCCTACGTTTTGGGGGAGTATGTTACAGTCCTGGGGCACCCCGGGCTCTTGGCTTTGCCTGCGCATAGCTTTGCTGTGGCTTCTGTGGGAGTGAATTTTATCTGTGCGGCTCGCAGGCGGTTACGCCCCAGCCGATGGAGTTGCTGTTTCCTGGTATTTTCCAGAGTTCTAGTAATTCATGTTCTGTTCCCGAGGCCGCCAAGCATCGGGACCCCGGAGTGCCTAGGGCCTTTTCTTTCTTTTGTCAGCAAGAAATTGAATCCACCAAACAGACTTTGGGCAGTAGAAACAAAGCCCTCCCGGAGCAGGTTTGGATTAAAGTAGGAGGTAAGACATAACCGGGGAGGCGGCGTGTCCCCTGGAGGGCTGGGCCGGTGGGGAGGGGGGAAGGCGGCGGCTTGTGACCCCGTGAAGTTTCCTGTGGGGTGTTACGGTTGGTGCTCCCTCTTCCCTCCCAGTGCCCCCGGTCGTCTCACTGGGAACGGTTTCCTGAGTGTTGAACATTCTGATTCTCCTTAGTTTTGCCCTTGGGGGTTGCCTTTTCTTCATCGTAAACTCAGTGGGCAGAAACAGGATAGAGTTAGGTCAGCTTTCTGTGATCTTCCGGTTACTCAAAGCTCTTAATAGTTTGGTGTTTTGGTTGGTTGGTTGGTTTTTGTTTTTCCTTATTTTATACTTTGTGAGTGAGGCAGGAGTCTGAAATGTGCTAAAAGCTTTAGGAGTGGTGAATAATCGGTCAGTAATACAGTCTGCAGCAGGGCCAAGGACTGAGCTGGGAGCAAGAAGCCGTAAGGTGGTTCAGAAAGTTTTAGAAATAAATAAACTGCTGATGGCACACTCGGCTAACCTTGAAAGTTGACTCTCAATCCTTTCCTCCCTGGAAAAACAGTTTATCTTTTAAGTTATCTGACAAAATAGCAAGTTATCCCACAAAAGCTTACCCAAGCTTTTCAGGAGCTCGGGAAGATTGCTCCCGTTATCCCCCTGTCAATCGTCTCTTTTCCCCTTGTTATTGTGGCATTTTATGCAAAAGTGTATGTTAGTGTTTGTGAGGTATGAAGAGGAGTTAAAATAGCCCTATCTGACTACTCGGCTTAGGGAATAAAGTATTACCAGTACTTTGAGTTCGCTCTCTGTCTGGCTTGAAGGGTTATCAGCATTCTGAAATGTGTGTTCAGCGAGTCCCTTCCCCAGAGAATTTGGCTTTGCCGGGTGTACTGAAATGCACACGGCCACACGTGCAGTGGGTGCCTGCCGTTCCCTGATGGGAATTTGACATGTTTCTGAAGCGTATGTAAGAGCAGTGGTGCCATTACGTCCTTGGTGTGGTGAGGACATTTCATCGCAGGCCACTTTGGTTTTACTCCCTTTTTGGGCCTCGCAGTTAGAATATCGGGTGTCACATTAGAATAATTGTATATAGAGAAAATCTTTTTTGGAGGAAATATTTCCAGCTTTTGTTTCTTTTCTCTGTATCATAAAAATTGAACAACATGGTTTCTGTATTCACAGATAGATATCAGAACACCTATTAAGAAGAGTAAAAACAGGTGATATCTTGACAAGGTCGTATTCATTGTAGAGGCCCAGGGGGGGGTCAGTGTATTTGTACATGCACGTCCCATCCCGTGGCCAGTGCTTTGTGCTGCCTGCTCGCGGCTCTTCTTGATGGCTGCGATGGTACAGCTCTTTCTAGTTGGTTCTCTGTGCCACTCACCCAGTAATGTTTGTCTCTCGGATTGAAAATGCCAGAAAGTATATTCATTAATGGGAATAAGTTAAGGATGAGAAATTTAAATACTGCTTTTTCCTTATTTTGCAAAGAAGAAGCGCTATGTAAACAAGCGATGAATAAGAGGAATCGGAGTAGAATGCATCAGTTGCACACAAATGTGGAACGAAGAGCCCTTGGAGAAATTCAGAATGTGGGCGAAGGCTCTGCAGCCGCCCAGGGCGCCTGGCAGTCTGCGGAGCCGTCGCAGTCCAACCTGGGGGCGCAGACCCAGAGCGGGCCGCAGGGGGGACGGTCTCAGCGCAGGGAGCGGCACAACCGGATGGAAAGAGACAGAAGGTAACGAGCCGCTGATTCGGTCAGGCCAGTTCATGTGCACTTACGTTAGAAACGCGAGTCCATTGCAGGAAAAGCAGTTTCTGTGTTCAAGGGAGGAAAAGGAGGCAAGAGGAAACATTAACTCAGTTCTGCTAGGGGGATCGGGGACCCGGAAAACCACCCCAGGTTTGATGATTTATTACAGCAAAAGGATATGCAGCGAAATGAGTGAAAGGAAAAGGTGCAGGGGTGAAGACTGGGGAGACGAGGGGCAGGTTCCAAGAGTCCCCTCCCAGGAGACTCGTACCAGATGTGCGTAACTCCTCCAGCCGCAAGCCAGCCATGACGACAGGCGTTAAATTGCCAACTGGGCAGCTCAGGAGGGACTCAGGACCTGGGTTTTTACTGGGGGCCGATGGTGTGGGAACCCTGCCCGGCACACACCTGAATTGCAGACTCCCCGAAGGAAAGAAGGGGTGCTGGTAGACTGCGTCGTTTGCACAGTTTGGGCACAGCAGCCCCTCTTAGCAGTTGATGGGGTGAACCCTCCAAAGTCCGAGATCCCAGACACCTGCCAAGGGCCCCCCTGTCCTTGGGCCTGCCGAGGATGGCAGTCAGGCCTGGGACACTGGCTCTTTTCCACCCACTAGGAAGCTTGCTTTTGCCAGATTTACTTGGCTCTTCTATGGATGTTGGGTTTAAACTGTTATTTAAAATCCACCGCACTGTGGATTTTGTGTGTGCTATTCTTCTATGGGGAATAAAGGTAGTTAACTTTTCACTGTCACAGTTGGGTTTTTATTATATGTCATTTTTTT